>PVLA01009384.1:0-75932 GCA_004027455.1 Hydrochoerus hydrochaeris | reverse complement strand
ATGTTCTGCTATTATTTCTGTAAATACTTTACGTATGCCATTTGCCTGGACTCCTGTATCTTTGCTAATGCCCGTTATTCTTATATTGTTGCTCTTGGCATCATCATGAAGCTTCTGGATTGTCATTTCATGCTGCTTTGTTATTTTTAAAAGTTCTATCCTTTCCTGATCACTAACTGTGATCCTATGCTCAAGGTTCAAAATCCTATCCTCAGCTTCCTTTAGGCAGTTTTGCATGCTTTCGATAGAATTTTTTTGTTTCTTGGATGTCTTTTAGAGTTTGTTTCATGAATTCTGCTTGTTTTCTATCTTGTTCATTCAAAGTTTCAATCAGTTTCCCATGCTCATGTACTTTTTTCTCTAGTTCTTCGTTAGCTGCATTCAACAACTCCTTTACCAAAGTTGTTATTTCTATCTTTACATGGGAGACTACAATAATTTGATTTCCTCTTTAGCCTGATGAAGTTGTTTTTTTTATTTCACTCACTATCTTTTCAGAGATTCCCAGTGTGTTACTTTTGGGGTCCTCTATTTCAATGTCTCCTATACTTGCTTCTGGTGAACTATATGTTTGAGACTGCATTTTGGTTTTTTGTTTTATCATTTTCACTCTGCCTGGTGTTTTCCATGTGTAGGAGAGGATCACACACACTCTTTTCAAACCCACCAAAGTCTTTTAGTTAGATGGAGGGGGTTTTACTACTGGCCCTATTTATTCCCTGTGCACCTCTATTTTAGGGGTATTCTCACCACACTGATACAGTCAATCTGCTGTAGTCCAAGGTTCACTACCTGGGAGCAAAGTTCCAAATTTTCTCACACTAACTGGAGCCCACTGAGATTTTCTGATGTTCCTGGTGGCAGGGCGGGCCCACAGTGGAGGTTCTGGGCAGACTTCCCCCGAGGCTGGCCTGCACTGAGTTCCAGGTGGCAGGGCAGGCCCTCAGCAGAAGTTCCAGGTAGCCTCCCCACTAAGTGGGCTTGTTCTGAGCTCCCTGTGACAGAGCAGGCCCTCAGTGGTGGTTGGGAACAGCCTGCATCCCTGAGGTGGGCCTGCACCAAGTTACTGGTGGTAAGGTGGGCCCTCAGTCGTGGTTGGGGGCAGCCTACCCCTGAAGTGGGCTTGGGCTGAGTTCCTGGAAGTTGTTTTCTTTAAGGATCTGAAAAACTTTACTCCATGCTCTTCTTGACTTCATTGTTTCTGTTGATAAGTCTGCTGTGATTCTGATAGATTTTCCTTTATAGGTGACCTGTCTTTTCTCTCTAAGAGCTTTTAATATTCTATTCTTATGTTGGATTTCTGGTGATTATTATATATCTGGGTATAGTTTTATTTTGGTCATGGCTGTTTGGAGTTCTGTATGCTTCACTAATCTGAATGTCAGTTTCCATTCTCATGTTTGGGAAATTTCAGCTATTACTTCTGTAAATAGCCTCTTGATATCATTTGTGTTGTCACTTTTTTTTCATTTATCCCTATTAAACATTTTGTTTTTCTTTGCATCATATTGTAACTGTTGAATTATTATTCTTGATTCCTTGTTATTTTTAAAAGATCTTTCCTTTCCTGTTTATTAGCTGCAATCTTATCTTTGAAGTCTCCAATTCTATCTTCACTTTCATTGAAGCAGTTTTTGCAACTCTCATTAGAGTTTTTGATTTCCTGTTTATCTCTTTGAATCTGCTTAATGCATTCTGTTTATCTCTTACACTGTTCATTCAGGGATTCTATCATTTTGCTTTGTTCCTCTAATTTTTTAGCTGTGTCTTTGTTGGATGCATTCAGTATTTCTTTCACTACTTTTGTCATTTCTTCTTTTACCTGAGAGAATATTTCATGTTTGTGAAATTTTCTGCTATTACTGCTGTAAATATTTTAGTTATGTCATTTGCATTGACTCCTGCCTCTTCACTAATCCCTGTTAGTCATGTTGTTGCTCTTGGCATCATCTTGAAACTTCTGGATTATCATTTCATGCTGCTTTGTCATTTTTAAAAGGTCTATCCTTTCATGATTGTTAATTGTGATCCTGTTATCAAGGTCCGAAATTCTATCCCCAGCTTCATTTAAATGGTTTTTACCAGTTAGTAAAGAGAAATTTTAAAAAAATAGATCACAGTCTGCCACAGGAGGAGACTGGGACTTAGAACTCTGCAGTGCAAAGGCTACAAGTGGTGGAGCATTGAGGAAAGACACATTCCTGAAGAGCTTCACAAGGGTGTGCTCAGTAGATTGGTAAATACAGTTAACCCTTTGGTGTCAGTTGTAGAGAAATAAATAAGTGAATGCAGAAAAGTCATGCCTCTCTCAGGATATTTTGGTTGAATGAGAACCAAGAAGTTGGTTAGAAACTGAAGATTGATATAAAATTTTGGGACATCTTTTAAACATTGTTTGTGAGCAAGGTCCCCAAACTCCAGGGATCTCTCTTGCACTACCACCTAGGCTGTACCTCCCGTTTTATCACAATCACATTAGTCTTTACAGGAGCTAAAGCCCTACTGTGAACTGAAATTACAGGTCTAAGTTTTGTGCTCCTTATGAGAATTTTATGCTGAAACAATTTCTCTTACCCTATCCCTGAAAATATTCTCTTCAACATTTTATGTCTCTTGTTACAAAAAGGTTGGGTACTCCTACTCTAGAGTATATTAGGGTGCTTATGGGAATGCAGGAGTAGAAAGAATATTGATGGTGCAGAAGAAAGGGGGGATAAGCAAAGAAAGATCTTGAGAAAAGATGGTGGAGTGAGATATGGAGGCTGAGTGGAAGGCAGGTGTGTTCTGTTAGAAAATTATTTTCTGGTCATGGAGGTGAAGCCAGACAACAGGACTCTATATCAGGAAGGAAATTGGGTCTTCTGCAGCTCAAGGCAAGGGCATCACTTGTGAGAGGAGGTTCCAGACTTTGAGGAGAAGGCACCAGGTCCACATTTTTATGAGTCATGAGAAAATGAGTGTCATAGGAAGGTTAGCCTCTCAAAGAAGAGATGAGTCTCCACATGAAGACATGGTGACAGTTGCATGGGATCCTTCAGCACAATTCAGCTTTCCCTCAGCAATTTCAAATGTATTCAGGTCACTTTCCATCTTTTAACCCTGGTTTCTACTTCTGCCACACAGTATCGAAGATGCTTATTCAGTACTGAGCTTATGGGGATGAGAAGCTAGTGAGGGTGTGTACAGTAATTGGCAAGCAGAAGGAACTCAATAAATCACAACCACCATGGCTTTTGCTCATTGCAAATCACAGTTTTTCTTCCTTGAATCCTGTCAAGTTTCACAGCCTTTGTTGGCATGTACTGTCCTGTTTCTTGACATTGGCCTTAGCCAACTTGTCTTTCACCTCCACTCTATCTTTAAGGTCCAGTTGGCCACAGGGAGGTATTGGCTTGTAGCTTTGTTCCTGTGTAAGTTTGTTTTTACTGTAGCAGGTATTAATTTGTTTTGAAGCTTCATAATAAACAGTTCTTTGTGCTTGAAAGAAATAGATATGAAATTGAAATTGATAGCCTTTTTAATTTTAAGATCTCAGCACGGGGCAATCAGAAGTGAGAAAGGATAGATAGATTGTGAATTCCCTTTAGCTAGAAAGAGTTACTTAAATGACACTAATAGCTGTGGCATAGAAATTACTAATGCTCTCTTTCACTCACAAAAGTACCACACTATAAACAATGAAATGTGAGCTCTTCACAGAAAAATAAAGAAGGTGGGAATAGTATGAATGTCTATGACTTAAGTTAGAGAAGATTTAAAAGTATTTTCTTTAAAAGGCCTCAGCTTTTACTGGTCAATAAATATGCAAAAATATAAAGCAATAAAGATATAAGGTGAAGACTCCTAATACCTTGAGGTGGACATAAGATTGTTCAATTGCTTGTACTAAAAATTTTGGGACTAGATTATCCTCCCCACAGAGAGGAAGTGTCATCCTGATTACTTCCTGTGCTTACTCTTGTGGTGTTGAGTTTAACTTGAACAGTTAATACAGTACCTGTTGCTTGGTGTTCCTGCACCCAATGGAACTTACCCAGAGTGGAACTTGGGTACTCTCTAATTTCCTTGAAAGGAACTTGCTCAAGGTCTTTCAGTGTGGAACCTACCCTGCAGACATTAACTAGAGCAGTCTCTGTGTTGGTCAGCCTTGGTTCCTGTGAAAGCATTCAGGTGAACTTTAGCAAATGTGCTGCCGAAGTGATCACTCCTTGAGTGAACTTTAGAAACCTTTGCTCCTAAAAGTCCATCCTCCCTCACATCTGCTGACTTCCAGGTTTCTGGTTTTTTTTTGTTTGTTTATAACTCAGAGGCTTTACTGTTCACATTCTTGATTCTTCATCTTTCTATCCCATGAGCCTCTTTTACAAGCCAAGCATCAGTGATAATATCCTCTTGGTATCAGATCTTGAAGGAATCATTTCAACCCCAGTATGCACATTCTCATTTCATCACTACCAGGACAGAGAAGGGAAAAAGAAGAGTGGTACATGGAAGAGGGTTAGGGGAGAAGTCTAGGAGTCTTCAGAAGAAGATACCAGAACATTCACTTTGTTGAGGGGCTGGATAATGGTTGACTTCTTTCCAATTCTAGGGAAGATTCCCAAGTGTGATCATATGATGCGATCTCAGAAATCAGTTCCTTCTCTTGAATCCCATGATGGGTTATGCAGCCCCCAGCCAGTCCTTCCACCTTTGCATTGCAGCACCCAGTGCATTTATTTAATCTATCCCACTAACTCTGGAGTTTCTGAAGGGCATTATCTAATGTTATCTTCCCCTGCATACAAAAGGCTTCAGTAACTGTAGACTCAAACATTATGCTCGTTTGCCAGTATTCAGGAAGTTGCATGTCAATTATCTCTTTAGATCACCAGCTTCCTGAAATCTTGTGAGTTCTATCTTGACTTATGTGGAAATTGAGAGCAGGAACAGGATGTGATAAGCTGGGCCCCACTGTTGCTTACAGGACACAGTCCTCACACAAAAATGCCTTTCTTCTGGCACCACTTGCAAGTTTGGGGGATTCTGAAAAATACTTCAGGATCATTAATTTGCTCAAAAGAGTAACAGAGAATGGAGCAAATGATCTTATAAAAGAGGATGGGAGTGACTATGTTGTTCCAGATTTCCATGGACAGAGAGAAGCCACTTGTGATCAGCCAGTTACTCTAAAGGCCAGGTGTAATCTCCACAATTGGTATCCTTTAAATTCTCTGTCTTCCCCCAACAAGCTTACCTGAAGCCAGCAGATTTCCATAAATTTCACTAATGAGCCATTCCAGAGATACACAGTTGATGCTTCTGTCAGTATGAAAGGACCAGGTAAGAGGCATGGTTTGTATGGATGGTTCCTACCTTCTACACATTTTAGTGAGAAATCTAGCTTTGGTAAATAAGAAATCAAAAGATAAAAGGAAACATTCTATGAGATGGAATAAAGAGCACAGCCAATAATAGCCTCATCTGCTCTAAAATCCTCACAATATGTAATGATGTAAAATCCAGTGGCAAACAAAATCATCTAGCAGAATGCAGACTTTAAGTATATAGACCTTCTTATTACCCTATCTGGGTCAGAACTTTGTCTACTCTTGTTGTTGTCTTCATTTAAATTCCCTTGCATTTTTCCTATGAGCAGGTTAAAGGTAAACTGGCCTATGAGTTTCTGTAAATTGTGACTAACAGTCTATTCATGAGATATTGATGCTGCTTGTTGTCTGAATGGAGACTATAACAGAGGCTGGCATGATAAAGGGACCAAGAAAGAGGCATGGGTCGGGGATGGACATTATCCTCCTCATCACTTACTGGGAAATCTAGTTTTGGTAAGATAACAGCAGAAGAGAAGAGGAGAAGGTCTATGAGGTGGAATAAAGAGATTGGTAAAATGATAACTCCATCTCCTTCAAATCATGAAAGTATTCAGCTCATCCCTGAATAAAACACCTGCATGGAAATCAGACCTATCTAGCAGAATGTAGTCATTAAGAATATGGACCTTTCTGTCACACTATCTGCTTGGGAATCCTGACTTTTTATGAGCTCTATGATTTGGAGAAAATAAATTCTTTTTTTTCTTTTTGAGTAATGGTTTCCTCTGGGATAGATTGCACACTGAAATAAACTATTTGAAGAGTTTAATTTCATTAAAATTACAGATAGAGCTAAGAGAATCACTGAGGGATGGTGATGTGCTTGGGAGCAGGGACTGTGGTGCATAAATTTCCTATGACTGCTGTAACAGTCATAACAACAAACTAGATTGCTAAACACAGAAAAATGTATTATTTTACAGTTATGGAGCTAAAGACTCTACTAGCAACTACAGGACTAAAATTAAATACAAGGAGAGCAGTGACCCCTTTGGTGCTCACTTAGGAGAGACTCTGTTTTCTGGTCCTTGGCAGTTTCTAAAAGCTGCTGATTTTCCTTGGCTTATGACCACTTTCCCCATCTTCAGTCAGTAATGCTACACCTGCAAAAC
Organism: Hydrochoerus hydrochaeris; assembly: GCA_004027455.1. Lineage (NCBI taxonomy): Eukaryota > Metazoa > Chordata > Mammalia > Rodentia > Hydrochaeridae > Hydrochoerus > Hydrochoerus hydrochaeris. The sequence continues at coordinate 69,448 of PVLA01009384.1, read as the reverse complement.
TCTCTCTAACTCAGGTTCCACTGCCTTTCTTATAATAATGCATGGGGTTACTTATAACCCCCAGGGATAATCCAAAATCTCCCCATTTTATGATCCTTACCTTACTCTCATCTTCAAAGTTTCTTTTGGCCTGTAAGCTATACATTCACAACTTCTAGGAAGTAAAATGGGCATCTTTTGAGAGACTCTTACTCTGTGTATCACAAGTGGGAGGTCTTACAACTTCTACTCCTAATGGGGCAAGAGGAAGTTATGACATTGGGAAGAACCAATCAAAGCAGAGGTAGGCCCACATGGGCCCCAGTGTGTCAGGAATAAATGCCAGAGTTACATAGCTCTGAGTACCTACATCAAACAATCAGAGAAATTTCAAATAAATAACTTATCATGCATCTTACTGCCCTGGGAAAACAAAGAAAACTGAAATAAAACCCTACAGAAGGAAAAAATAATAACCAGAAATGAAATTAATGATATAGAGACTAAAAGCAACACAGAGGATTGGTAGAACAAGTTATTAGTTTTTGAAAGGTTAACATGATTGAATATTCTCAGTGAAACTATCCAAAAGAGAGAAAACCTACATTAATACAAGTAGAGATAAAATGTTCATGTTACAATATACACTGCTGAAATACAGAGGATTATAAGGGATACTTTGCAAGAATACATTCTAATAAATTTAAGGCTCTAGAAGAAATGGATAAATTTCTAGACATATCCACCAACACTGGAAGAAGATGTAAAAATCCTAAGCAAATCAATAACTAGCAAAGAAAGTGAAGCAGGAATAAAAAGGCTCCCCACAAAGAAACCCTCAGGAATAGATGTGTTCTGCTAAATTTTGCTGCACCTTTAAGAAGAACTAATACAAATTATCCCTAACCACAAACTACCTCATGAAATAAAAATGGAAGGATAGATTCTCAACTCATTTTTAAGTGGAATGTCATCCTGATATGAAACTTGACAAGAACAATAAAACAACAGCAATAACAAGAAAACACTACACATGGATACCTTTGGTGAACATAAATACAAAATGCTTTTATTTTAAAAACAAAAAAGGATAAAAACAATGATACAGAATTTCAAAACACAATAATAGGAGATTAATGCTAGTTAATATATTGTATATTGTTATCTTCTAAGTAGCTGTTCTGATTATAAGATATATGCATGAAATGATCAAATAATTTAACAATGAAAGCATAAACTTTTCTTTTCTCATGAAATGGAGATTAGTATTATAGCTGTCTATCATACACACACACACACACACACACACACACACACACACACACTTTTCCCTTCTTTTTTTTCTCTTTCCCCTATCCCAGTTGTTCTTTCCTTTTGAGCACTTTATTTCCCTTTCACAATATTTATCATACGTTTTGGATCTTATTTACTCTTTCAGTTTTTTACACTAAGGAGACAATATGATATTTACACATGTGAGTCTGATTTATTTCATTTATGAACAGAGTCTCAAGTTGCATCTATTTACCTGTAAAAATACTTCCATACTAAATTTAACATCACAGTAAGGAGATCATACAGAAAAAGATCATTCAAAGAAAGTGTTTGACAAAATTTAACATGCTTTCATGTTAGAAGCCTAGGAAGAAATTAGGTAATTAGAGGATCACTCTTCAGTATAATAAAGGCCATAAATGACAAACCCACAGCTAGTCTCATCCTGAGGAAAAGATATTTCCTTTAGCATCAGGAATAAAGGATATTTATGCTCATCAGTCATTTTCAATGTAGTGTTTAAAATTTTAGGTAGAGCAATTATGCATAAAAAGCAATGAGATGGATATGAACAGGAAAGGAAGAAGTTAGATTATCCTTGTTTACAGATAAAGACACAATACCCAACATTGCAATTTAAAGGATTAGAGTGGGGGGACCACTTACATTGCCCTTCCTTAGACTCAAGTGTCATTGTGTTTACTTAAGAACAATGCAGGCTGAATACAGGTGACTTGCCTAAATTGGTTTTCAAGTTAATTAGAGAGTCTCACCAAGGCTGTGTACATGTGGGAAAGCAGGCAGCTGATAGTGAACAAATATAGCTTATTATCAATGGCTGTGTTTGAAGTCTGATAGATGAGCTGTGATACCATAGGTCTAAGATATGAGATAACTTCTTTGCTGAGGCCTGCATAACTTCAGAGGAAAATTCCTTCCCAGAATTGGCTACAAAGCAGGTTATTCATTAACTGTAACATAAATCTGTCTCTTCCCAACCCTTCAATAAGAATGCTTTGTTCTGTTACAAATCTTGTCAGCCTCACCACTTGTCTAGCCTGTCCAGCCACAAGTACCTCACCATTTTCCTCAATGAGTAAATACCATTGCCTTGTGGCCTTTTGTCTATCCAGAAAAATTTGTCATCTCAGATCCCTGCCTACACCCCTATTTCATCTCTTGTTCTTTTTTCCTGGTGTGTGCAGGAGATGGAGAACTCACGGCAGGGATCCTTGATAACTGGTACAGTAGAAAGGGTCTCCATTAAGTGATGCCCTTTGTTGGTCACCACTTATTAGAGACCCCTGTGGTGGGCTACAATCTCCTGCCTGGGTTATAGCACATAGCAAGAAAGGAAAGAAAGAGCAAGAGACAAAAATAGAGGTGCACAGAAAGGATGGGGTACAACCAGTTGCTCTCCAGGAACAAAAGATCATGTGACACCTAGAAATCAAATCAGAAATAATCACGGAGAAATGACAAATATAATGAAATGATAAATCTAATGAAAGAATTGGCAAATATATCAAAAAAGTCTGACCTTGGAGGGACTCAGGGCATAGCACACAAAGGCAGTTTGCCCGCCGCCCTCTCAGTAGGGGCCCGTGGCCTGAGCTGGGAGGAGAACCAGCAGCTCCAGACCTCTGAACATGGAGAGACTCAAGGCACAGCACAGAAATTCAATTTGCCTGCCCTCTCAGTAAGCGCCCCCGTCATGAGGCAGGAGAAGAATCACTCAGCAGCTCCCATGAGCCTACCAGCATGCTGGCTGAGAATCAAACTCCCCACCCCCACCCCTGGTTAGCAAGTGAGAGCCAGAGATCTAGACATCTCTTGAGAGGTGTAAATAAGGGGAATTTCCTTCTACCATCTCTTTGAAGACAAATATTGTTATCACTGTTTTGCTTTGTTCTGATTAATGGTATTGCTCTATTCAATGTTCTGTTTTGGTAAGTTCTAGAATGTCCTGTATTTCCTTTGATTTGGCTATACCTTATTGAAAGAACAACTGTTGTGAAGATAACGAGATATACTATGGTACCTATTACTGTTATGCCAGTAACCTGTTGAGGGTTTCTCTATCAATTTCACTGCACTGTCTCAGTTGGCTTTGTTCTGTCTTGTCCTGTTGTATTTTGCTACCTTCAAAATAATCAACAATTAAAATAAATAAATAAATAATGAAAAGTAAATAACAAAACAAATCAGTAAGGTAACTGAGCAAGCTGAAATACAATATAACTAAACAGATAATGGACTTAAAAAGCAAAAGGAGGAAAAGAAAGTGCTCTAAAGGATATAACTGCATGTATATTTCAGTGTGTAGGATTGATAGCCATGTTGCTAAGTTTTTGTTGGATTATTGAACAGAACTGTTTGCAGCCTCACTGTTTAAATGTCCACCTTGTATGCTTTAATTTTGTAACTTGAACAACTATATCTAGAAGCAATATGAAATTTATCAGCTAGTCATTTCTTACTGTTTATTTTTTTTCTTTGAAATTCTGTATTTCATCCCTTTTTTGTTTTGCTTTTTCTCTCTTTAATTAAAATAAAAAATTATATATATAAAGAAGACATAAACAAAGAAAATAGAGGAGCATGGAAACCTTGAATGAACAATAGAGGAAGCAATTAGAATACATGAAACAAATTCAAGAAAATATCCAGGAAATCAAAAAATTCCATTCAAACCTGGCAAAACCACATAGATGAAATCAAAGACAGTCAGACTCTGAAGACAAAATTGCTGCCAGTGATTATGAAAATAAAAATCTCTTAAAAATAACAAGGAATCAGGAAATAACAATTTAGCAGCCGCAAGATGATGCAAAGAGAAACAGTATAATACTGATAGATGTCAATAAAAAGCAGAGAACACCAATGACATAAAAAGACTATTTGCAGAGTAACAGAAAATTTCCCAAACATGGGCAAAAAATCTGAAATACAGATATGTGAGGCATACAGAACTCCAACTGACCATAATCAAAATAAATCTACACTTTGACATAATAATCAAGATATCAGAAATTCAGCATAAGTACAGAATATTAAAAGTTCCTAGAGAAAATAAACAGATTGCCTATAAAAATAAATCCCATCAGAATCACAGAAGACTTCTCAACACAAACTATCAAGTCAAAAAAGCATGTAGTGAAGTATTTCAAGTACTGAAAGAAAACAATTTCCAACCCAGATTGATGTACCCTGCAAAATCTTTCAAAATCATAGGAGAAATAAGATACTTCTATGACAAAGAACAAATGAAGAACTTCATGACTACCCAACCAACACTACAAAGAGTATTGAAAGACATTCTAGAAAAGGAAAAAAAATAACCATAACTCCAAGAACAACAGAAAGAAACCAACAAGCAGGAAAAGCAATTAGAGGGGAAAAGTAGGGAACCAATAGCACACACACACACACACAAAAATGACAAAGATAAGATAATACCTATCAGTTTTAATTATTAATATAAATAGCCTCAATTCATGAATCAAAACAGACTGGTTGAGGAGATCCAGAAACAAAATCCAACCAAGGGAACAAGCCGGCACTGAGAGGGTAGGTAGGTCTGCGCAGTAGCTAGTGGAGTTCCACTTCCCAGCTCTAGCCCAGGAGAGTTTGGGACATCGTTCCTGGTGCTTGGGTGCCTGTCCAGCCCCTTAGGACACTGGACTACAAGAAATAAGAAAGGCTTCATGAGCTTGAGTGGACCATGCCCAGTGACCTTCATTAAACCAGGGGAGCCAAAGCCCATGAGTCCTGGGAGCTGACAGCTGCAGGAGGTGATTTCCAACACCCTCAGGGAAAGTTTTGGAGCATCACTTGAAAAAAGGAAATAGAGGAAAATGACAAAATGAAAGACCAAAATGCAATCTCAAGCCTCCAACCCATCCCAAGAAAGCCTGGGAGCCACATATATAGAAGAAAATACTAGTCATACACTTAAAATACCTGAAGTGACATCAATTGATATAAAGAAGCAAATACAAGAAGCTATAAAGGAACACAAATTAGAAATAATCTCCAAGGTAAAAGAAGAAATGATAAAAGTAGTGGAAGAAATACTGAATGCATCTAAAGAAGACACAGCTAAAATTAGAGGAACAAATCAAAATGATAGAATCCCTGAATGAACAGTTTAAGGAACAAACAGAATAAATGAAGCAGATTCAAAGAGATATACAGGATATCAAAAATTCTATTGAAAGTTGCTAAAACTGCCTCAACAAACTGAAGATAGAATTTCAGACCTCAAAGATAACAGAAAATAACAAGGAATCAGGAAATATCAATTCAACAGTTGCAAGATGATGCAAAGACAAACAACATAAGATTAATAGGGATAAATTGAAAAGAAGAGGACAATACAAATGATATCAAGAGGTTAGTTACAGAAGTAATAGTTGAAAATTTCCCAAACATGAGAATGGAAAATGACATTCAGATTAGTGAAGCATATAGAACTCAAAACAGCCATAACAAAAATAAAACTACACCAAGACATATAATAATCACCATCCTAGAAATCCAACATAAGAACAGAATATTAAAAGCTGTTAGAGAGAAAAGACAGATCACCCATAAAGGAAAACCTATCAGAATCACACAGCAGACTTCTCAACATAAACAACAAAGTCAAGAAGAGTGTGGAGTGAAATATTTTGATTCTAAAGGAAAAGGACTTCCAATCCAGATTGATGTACCCTGCAAAACTGTCCTTCAAAATGGATGAAGAAATAAGATACTTCCATGACAAAGAATAGCTGAAGAACTTCATCATCACCAAACCAACTCTGCAAAAAATACTCAAAGACATTCTAGATACACATAGGAAAAAACCACTAAGCAAGACAGACAATTAAACAGAATGGAAAGTTAAGATACAAGAGCAGAAAGATAACATGTCAATAATAAACCAATATATGACAGTTATAACCATTAATGTAAATGGCCTCACTTCAGCAATGAAAAGAAACAGACTGGCAGAATGGATCAAGAAACAACATCCAAACTTATGCTGTCTACAAGAAACCCATCTAACCCAAAAGGAAACCCATACACTGAAAGTCTAAGGATGGAAAATAATACTCCATGCAACAGGAACTCAAAAAAAAAAAAAAAAAAAGCAGGAGTAGCTATTACAGACCACATGAACTTCAAACCAAGAATTGTCTGAAGAGACAAAGAAGGTCACTACATACTAGTTAGGGGAAAACTGCAAGAGGAAGAGACAACAATCTTAAATATATATGCACCAAATTCCAGAGCACCCAACTACACAAAGCAAGTATTAACAGAAATGAAAAATCTAATAGGTAATAACACAATTATAACAGGGGACTTTAACGCACCATTGACACAAAGGGATAGATCAACTAGAGAGAAAATCAGCAAAGAAATAATAGAACTGAATTACACCTGTGAACAAATGGATTTGATAGACGTATACAGAGTGTTCCACCCAACAACATCAGGATATACATTCTTCTCACCATTACATGGGACATTCTCTAAAATAGACCATATACTAACCCACAGAACATATTTAAGTAAATGCAAAAGAATCGAAATTATCCTATGCATGTTATCGGATCATAGTGCCATGAAACTGGAAATTAATGATAAAAGTAACTGCAAAAACCACACAAACAAATTAAATAATACACTCTTGACCAATCAGTGGGTTACAGTAGAAATTAAAGAAGAAATTAAACAATATCTACAAGCAAACAAAAATACAAATACAACTTACTGGGACGTGTGGGATGCAATGAAAGTGATCCTCAGAAGAAAATTTATTGCACTGAGTTCCCACATTAGGAAAACAGAACAAACACAAATAAGCAACCTGATATTACACCTGAAACATCTAGAAAAAGAAGAGTAAGCCAAGCCCAAAGCCAAAAGAAGGGAGGAAATTATAAAGATCAAAGCACAAATTAATGCAATAGAGACTAAGAAAACAATTCAAAGAATCAAAGAATCAAAGCATTGGTTCTTTGAAAGAATAAATAAAATTGACAAGCCCCTAGCCAACCTAATTTTAAAAAGGGAAAAAAAGACTCAAGTTCATGCAATACAAAATGAAAAAGGAGAAATCACTACCCGCCCTGTGGAAATACAGAAGATCATCAACAACTATTTTGAAAACCTCTACTTTCATAGGTTCGATAACAGAAGAAATGGACAGATTCCTAGAAACATACAAACCACCAAAGTTGGATCAACAAGATGTAAAACTACTGAATAACCCAATTTCTATGAATGAAATTGAAAATGTAATCAAGTCTCTACCAACAAAGAAGAGCCCAGGCCCAGACGGATTCACTGTGGAATTCTACAAGAAATACAAAGAAGACTTAATACTGACACTCCTCAAACTCTTCAATGAAATTGAAAGGGAAGCATTTCTCCCTAAGTCATTCCTGGAAGCAAATATCACTCTAGTACCAAAACCTGAGAAAGACCCAACTAAAAAAGAGAACTACAGGCCAATCTCCCTAATGTACATAGATGCAAAAATTCTCAATAAAATATTGGCAAACAGGATGCAGCAAATCATCAAGAAGATTATACACCATGACCAAGTGGGATTCACCCCAGGCATGCAGGGATGGTTCAACATACATAAATCAATAAGTGTAATCCACCATATCAATAGAGCCAAAAGCAAGAATCACATGATCATTTCTATAGATGCAGAAAAAGCTTTTGATAAGATCCAACACCCATTCATGATAAGAACCTTACAGAGAATTGGAATAGATGGTCTTTACCTCAATATGATAAAGGCCATCTATGACAAACCAACAGCCAGTGTCATTAAATGGCCAAAAACTGAAAGCCTTTACCTTAAAATCAGGCACAAGACAAGGATGTCCATTATTTCCACTCCTATTCAGCATAGTACTGGAAATACTAGCCAGAGCAATTAGACAATAGAGAGAAATAAAAGGAGTAAAGATAGGAAAAGAGGAAGTTAAATTGTCATTATTTGCAAATGACATGATACTCTACATAGAAGACCACCAAATCTCCATTGAAAGTCTCCTAGATAAAATAAATAAATTCAGCAAAACAGCTGGATACAATACTCAATACTCAAAAATCAATAGCATTCTTGTACACTAACAACAAAATCACTGAGAGAGAAATAAGCAAAGCCACACCCTTCACACTAGCATCCAAAAAAATGAAATACTTAAGAATTAACCTAACAAAAGATGTAAAAAAGTTGTACAGGGAAAATTATAATACCCTGAAAAAAGAAATTGAAGAGAACCTCAGAAAATGGAAAGATATCCCTTGTTCATGGATAGGAAGAATAAATATTGTAAAAATGGCTATTCTCCCAAAATTGTTATACACATTCAATGCAATTCAAATGAAAATACCACTAGCATACCTCATAGATCTAGAGAAATAACTCCTAAAATTCATCTGGAACCAGAAGAGACCTAGAATAGCAAAGGCAATTCTAAGCAGCAAATCTGAGGCAGGAGGCATCACAATCACTGACTTGAAGTTATACTACAAAGCTGCTGTAATAAAATCAACATGGTATTGGAATAAAAACAGAACTGAAGATATTGGAAAAGATTAGAAGATACCTCTACAAACACACTCAACCACCTTATCTTTGATAAAGGGGTCAAGCATGTTCACTGGAAGAATGACAGTCTCTTTAATAAATGGTGCTGGAAAAATTGGCTATCCATATACTGAAAAATAAAATTACACACATGCCTATTATCATGTACTAAACTAAAATCCAAATGGATCAAAGATCTAAATATTAAAACAGAAACACTAAATCTGTTGGAAGACAAAGTAGGTAAAAATCTTTAAGACAGAGGGATAGGTAGAGAATTCATGAACAAGAACCAAACATCACAGGAAATACTTCCCAGAATCAATAACTGGGATCATATCTTATTAAAGAGTTTCTGCACATCCAAAGAAATCTCCAGCAGAGTGAAAAGAAAACCTACAAATTGAGAAAAAAATCTTAGTGAACTGTCTCTCAGACAAAGGACTTCTATCTAGAAATTAAAAAGAATTAAAAAATATCAGACCCCCAAAATTCAAAGACCCAATCCAAAAATTGGCACCCAAGATGAACACACAGTTCTCAGATGAAGAAATATGAATGGCAAATTAATACATGAAAAAATGCTCATCATCATTGGTCATTAGAGAAATGCAAATTAAAACCATACTGAGATACCATCTCACTCCAGAAAGAATGGCCAGGATCAACAAAACTACCAATAACAAATGCTGGAGAGGCTGTGGGGAAAAAGGAACTCTTCTGCACTGTTGGTGGGAGTGTAGACTGGTGCAACCACTGTGGAGGTCACTCTGGAGATTCCTCAAAAGTCTAGGGATGGAGGTCCCATTTGACCCAGCTATTCCACCCTTAGGCATAATTCCCAGAAGATCTGAAAACATCTTACCACAGTGATATATGTGCACCCATGTTTATAGCGGCACAATTTGTAATAGCCAGATCTTGGAAACTACCTAAGTGCCCGTCAACTGAGGAATGGATAAAAAAATTGTGGTACTTTTATACAATGGAGTACTACTTAGCTATAAAGAATGATCACATTGGGATATTTATTACTAAATGATTGCATCTTGAATCTATACTCATAAGTGAAATAAGTCAAACTCACATGTATAAATACCATATAGTCTCCCTAGTGTAAGAAATGGTAAGTGTACAGAAGATTTTATGGAAATCATGGTTCACCATTATACTGCTTTGATCTATTATGTCTTCATTCATTGGTTCAAATAGTTTTATTCTGTTTTGTTTGATCTTAATATATGTGATCATATGAATAGTTACTTTGAAGACAAGACAGTATGGTAGCCAGTGTTGATTTAATTATCATCTTGCTCTGAAGTCCTACCATGCTTTTGTTTTTCTATTACCATTGGTTCTATCAAATTGTGTGTTATTGGATTTTAATATGTATGATAGTAAAAACAAAATTTTTATGGAAAATGAGATAACATAGCAGCCATTGTTCATCTTTGGTTATATGGTTCAGAATGTCTTGGAATACTTCCATTCTCTTGAGTTGTTTATTCTACTTTGTTATGTTTGACATTATTGTATGTAAAGCTAAACTCAACTATTTCAAAGAAAGAGACATTATGATAGCTACTGTTAATATCCAATTGTCTTGTTGTGAAGTGCTGTGTTGCTTAAGTGCTGTGTTGTTCTGTTCTGATCTGCTTAGATCTGTCCTCTTTTGTTTTATTCTCTAAAAAAAAAAAACCAAAGAGCCAGACAAGGAAAGCTCAAAGGGAAATACACTGTGAATAGAAGAGAAGAGAGAATGCAGCATCCCTAAAATAACAGTGAATTTGAAGAACAAGGAAATAAAGGAGTTCAGTGTGAAGTGAGCATAGTGTGGAAGATCTGCATAAATTCAGGTTCAGAATGAAGTTATTTGTGAAGTTGGTGAGCATATGAAAGTCCAAGGACAACAGTAGTGGGATGCTGATGATTCTGGCCGCACATTCAATACATTCAGGATCAATAGGCCTGAGATGGGAGTTATGGTCAAAGGAACAGCAATCAAAGACACATTCTACAACTTCAGTTTTGACAATACATAAGCTAAGAATAGGTAGGGGGTTGGAGGAGTGACCCACTTTGGGGAATGGGACATTTAATTGTCTGGGTAGCATTAGGTGGAAGTTTCACTGGCATTCTCATGGGGAGATATCAGGAAGTCAGTTGACTATATCTGGGTAGAGGGCTGGTGCAAAGTCAAAGCTGATGATTTAGGTTACAAGTGATTATTATGATATTTTAAGCCATGAGAGTGAGTTTAATCATCTATGGAAAGATTATAGATGGAAGATTGGGGTGCTTGATAAGGCACAAACCTCCAATTTATAGATTCTAATTTATAAACTTGGCCAATCGAGCTACAGAGACAATGAAGTATGTGTTTTATGTGCATATTATTTTCTCAAAGCAAAAAGTTTGTCTGAGAAAGGAAGAACTCTGATGGATCCTATGTCCCTGGGAATCAGGATAAGAATGGAGAAGTAGCCACTGGATTTGGTGAGATGGAGTCATTAATCCTCCTTCAGAAGAATACATTTGGTGAAGTGATGAACACACAGGTCACATGAAGTAAGTTTGAAGAATATGTAAGGAGTGTTATGCATACATACCAAATACCCATGAAAAGTCTAATCACTGGAGAGAGCAGCTGGAGATGTCCCCTTCTAAAGTCTGGCTGTGAATTCTTTTTGCAAAAAGAAAGAGGGCCGGAGTTGAAAAGGAACATGGACCATTGATTACATCTTTTTAAAGGGAGGGTTACTATTATGTTTATGTGACAGTGAAAATGATCTACTTGAAATGAAAGAGTTTTTTTAGCCATGGAGAAAAAGAAAAATGCAGAAGTCAATTTTTTGCACAAGTGACAGAGAAGATAAAGAGAAAATTGGGAAGTAAATCTTTGCAAAGAAAAAAACCACATGTCACAGCAACAGCAGATATATTGGAGTGTTTGGAGCATGAAATCTAAAATGTTTACATAAAATTGTTATCATTTTCTCACTGAAGTGTGTGTCAAGTGAATAAACTAAGTGGAACATTGCAGGGATTTAGGTAGCTTCGAGAGAAAGCAGAAGCACTGGAAGTCACTTTAAGGATGGACTTGGACATATCCTGAAACTAGAGTGAACTCACTGAAGTGCTGGATTTCCATTTCAATTATGTGGTCATAGAATTTGATCACACACTGCAATGATCGCTGTATTGGACAAGTCACTTTACCTCTCTGAGCTGTGGTTTCCTTTTGTATCACATGATGATGATGTGGCCCCAAAGGAGGACGTTGTAATTAGGGATGACTGGACCATATTAGGGTCTCACCACATAGGGACATGGGGTATCAGCACAGGATATCTCTTTGACACACTATTCTCTCCCCAACCTTGTAAGTGGGCTAGATCCATAATTCTGTGAATTTGTCTTATTGGCCTGAACCCACCTATCAGTACATTTCTTTATTGTATTGACACTTAAGAATCAGTGATTTTGAGAATATTAGATTTATGATTCTTCTTAGTGCCTTTTAGAGTGTTTACAATGTAAGAAAGCCTGAATTTGTTGAGGAATATGTGATGGGAGAGGTAGAAGAGTCCAATTCTGTAGGAAACCAACTGAGGTAAATTTATGGCAGTGCTAATTTCAGTCGGGAGCTTTAAACAATTAAGGTAACATAAGTCTTAATTTATTAATCTGTACAATTGTTATATAATTACAGTGTAATATCATTCAATATTTATAACAAAGCAGGTGTTTTTAGTGCTTTATACATATCAACACATGCAATCTTCAAGTCCACAAAGTAGAGTTGTAAAGGGCAAGGGTAGCTGCTTGGGTGTGGACAATATTTATGATTAGTACTAGTACTTTCAGGATTATTGCTCCTGACTGACCTTGAACTTCCATAATGCACACTTCAAAAAAATTGAACCTCAGGACATAGCACAGAGCCAGGTAAGGACAATGATTTATCACTTGCTAAGGACTCATATAGCCTAGGTGAGATTCCCAAGTCTATTCTTGTGTTGTTCTCATCTGAAAAATCAGTTTTTATAATAAAACTACTCCCATTCTTCAGAGAAGGAAGCCAATGTTCAAAAAGATGATTTTTACCTGAGAACTCAGATTTGGGAGGAATTAGAATACAAATCTATTTGACTCCAGATCCCAGTCTCATTTACAGTACAACAGTGACTTTCATTTGGCAGTGATTTTGCATCCCAGGGAATATTTTGGGGTGTCACTGGCACAGGGTGTTGCTATTTATGCATCTAGTTGATAGAGGCCAGCAATATAGTCTCCACATCAATATTAAGGTTCCCCTAACAGTGCTGAAGTTGGGAAACCTTGCAGTATGTTACACAATGCCCCATGAAAGCAAAGGCAAAAGGCAGAAATGGAGAATGTAAGAACATAAAAGAAGAAGGAAAGGCACTATAACCAGCTACAAGATAACCCAGGCAAACTCAAGAAAAACACTCTCAAAGGCAGAACTGCAGAATAGCAAAGGTATTAGCTATGGAGTTGGTTAAACCTGCTTTATGAATCCTGGTGCTGCCAATGACTGGCTTGACATGATACAGAAAGGAAAAAATCCTACAAGGAATGGTTTCTGCCTTGTATAATAAAAATGATACTGAGTGTTCCATAATATCATTATGAGTATTAAATATGAACAAGTCTCCAGTAATTGTTATTCCTAAACCAAGCCAACTAACTTCCTTTGTTTACTAATCCTTTTTATAAATTACCTTCAGTGGTCTTCATAATTGTTTTGAAAATCAACTTATTCATATGAAAGCTAGAAAAACTGAACACTGTAGAGAAATGCTCATCAAACTGAACTCCATTGACAGCAATCAACACAGAGCATAGTCCTTAAAGAGAACCACATGAATTTTTTTTAAAAATAGCTACTCTCATACCTTTTATCACACAGAACACCAAAGCTGTATAAATTCTTTGCCCTTCAGAAAAGCTGGCAAGCAGTAACAAATGAAATACACTGGTTTGAAAGTAGAGGGATCTGAGGAAGATGGTGGAACAGTAAGCATCAGAGTAAACAGCCTGAGAAAGAAAAAGTCCAGATGCTGGAATATAGCATCATGGAGAAGATAAGTAGGAAAGAGGTGGGTCTCCTTGACCCAGAAAGAACCTAAAGTGAGAATTGAAGCCCACAGAGAGAATAATAAAAAAAAAAAACTTAAACTGAAGAAGGTGGTAGCCAGTGGTGCTTTCACGCAGAGCTGGAACCACCATGTGAGAAAAGCTGTTGAAACCTGGGGATGCATGGGCACAGTGAAGGTGGTGTGGTGGCTGGCAAACCTGAAGGCCTCTGCAGGGAGACACAATGGCAGAGGGGAGCAGTGGACTGGAGAAGTGTACTGGCTGGCAGTGAGTGTGGGGGACTCAGTCTTCCAGTGAAAGTGGACAATTGGCTGGGGGCCATTTTGGAGTTGGACAGGATAAGCCCAGAGCCAGAACTGTAGCCAGCTTCATTCAGCTACTCCTAGCTCAGAACAGACTGGTGCAAATTGCTTGGACTGAGTCTCAACCCTGTATGCATTCCAACAGCCACTGTTGAAGTTTCCCTAAAGCTATCACCAACCAGCTCTGCCCCCTTGCATGTACTATACATAGTGAGGGCTCCCTGCTGTTAACCAGCCCAGGAGAGAGGCAGCAGCCTGTCTCACCCCTGCTTGTACTCCAGCAACCACTGGTAGCTCTACGGCAGTGCACCCAATGGTCACCAACAGATATCCCTAGCCAGCATGGGCTAGAAAAAGTGAGCAATCTCACTTCAGAGAAATTGTAGCCAATACAGGAAGTGCCGGGGACCCTACTACCCACTTTCCTGGAAGAAATCAGGAACATGATAAGAGGAAGAAGCAAAAGGCAGTCTCTGGCCCCCAACCCAAGCAGTACTGGTCCAAGAGATGTAAACATGGAAGAGATTGGGAATTGCACACCTGAAGTTTCTGAAGAAACAGCAACTGACATAAAGAAACAACTTCGTGAAACTATAAAAGAACTTAAAACAGAAATACTATCTTAGGTAAAAGAAGAAATGAGAAACATAATAAAAGAATTGCTAAGAACCTCCAAATAAGACACAAATGGAAGAATAGAGGAGCACAGAAAAATGAAGGAAACATTCAATGAAGAATATAAAAAAGATTTAGAGTACATGATTCAAAGAGCTTACTAGGAAATTAAAAACTCCATCGAAAGCTGGCAAAACTGCTTGAAAGAAGCTAATGATAGACTATCAATCCTTGAAGACAGCTTTGCAGCTTGCAATTGTGAAATGAAAGATCTCTTAAAAATAACAAGGAAGCAGAAAGTCACAATACAAAGGCTACAAGATGACAAGAAGAAGTATAATTTAAGAATAAAAAGCATGAGTGAAAAAACAGGGGTAAATGCAAAGGCTATTTACAGAAATAATTAAAGAAAACTTCCCAATCATAGGAAAAAGAAATGATGTTCAGATAAGTGAAGCATACAGAACTACAGCCAGCTTCAGCATAAATAAATCTATACCCAGACATATAATAATCAAGATCCCAGAAATTCAACACAAGAACAGAATATTAAAAGCTGTCAGAGAAAAGAAACAGATCACCTATAAAGGAAAACCTATCAGAATCATGACAGATTTCTCAACACAAACCGTCAAATCAAGAAGATCTTGGAGTTAAGTCCTGAAAGAAAACAACTTCCAACCCAGATTGATGTACCCTGCAAAATGATCTCTCAAAAACTGATAGAGAAACAAGATACTTCCGTGACAAAGAACAACAAAAGGAATTCATGACCACCAAACCAACCTTACAAAAAATACTGAAGGACATTCTAGCGAGAGAGAGAAAAAAAGACCTGCATGAACAGCAGCAGAGGGGGCTCACTGAATGGGGCAGACAGTGGAATGAAGGGGAAAAGTAGACAACCAATGGCAGAAAAATAGCATGGCAGAGATGAGGTAGAGAAGGTTGGCCATAATCACTAATATAAAAGGCTTCACTTCTCCACAGGCAGAGTGGATCAAGAAATAGTGTCCATCAATATGCTTTACATAAGAAATACATTTGACCCAAAAGGGGGTTTAGAGACTGAAAATCAAAAACAAGAAAACAATGCTGTATGTGACAGGGAACCAGAACCAAAGTGGGGGTAGCTTGCCCATCAGCTGCAGATTATTTGGAAAGCCATGACACTTTTATACAATGGAAAACTGCTCAGCTATTCAGCTATGAAGAAAGATAACCTTGAGGCTCTTGTAGGTAAATGGTACAACTTGAGATCATGCTCATGGGTAAAAAGGTTCAGAGTCACTTAGGCAAATAGTGGGTTGCCTCCCTATTATAAAAACTAAAGGACTTAGTGGGATCAAAAATGTACAATACATCCTGT
Source organism: Hydrochoerus hydrochaeris (assembly GCA_004027455.1). NCBI lineage: Eukaryota > Metazoa > Chordata > Mammalia > Rodentia > Hydrochaeridae > Hydrochoerus > Hydrochoerus hydrochaeris. Next base: position 53,184 of record PVLA01009384.1, on the reverse strand, counting down.
GAAAGTGAAAGGGGAGGAATTGTCTAAAAAGGGAAGGCAGTAACCATTATTAATCTATTACAATGATTTGAAATCCACTTTGCTTTCATTGTTCTGTTTAGTTTGGTTTTATTCTGTTTCAATTTGTCTGCATGTATTAGACTTGATGGCATGGGCAACTATTCCAAAGATAGCAGGATATATTATGGTAACCATTTTCAATTTTGTATTAGCTTGATATGAAGCCCTATATTGCTTTCATTGTTTTGTTTGGACTAATTTTATTCTGTTCTATTTCATTTGATAGTGTCTAGTCTGATGGTATATGCAACTACTTTGAAGACAATAAGATGCACTATGATACCCATTGTGGTTTAACAATTATCTTCTTTTGAAGCCCTATAATGTCTCCAATGTTTTAGGTGTTTTTTGTTTCATTCTGTACTGTTTTGTTCAATTTAATTATGTCTGATGATGTGGGCAATTCTTTTGAAGATAACAAGAGGCATTATGGTAGCCATTATTGATCTTGTATTTTGTTTTTAAGTCATATACCATGTAACCATGTTCATTTTTTTTGTTTTGATTGACTCTATTTTGTTTTTTCTCATTTTGTTTTATTCTCTTCAAAATAAAAAAGAAAGTAAAAACAGTATCCTCATTGCTGACTTCATCTTGCATGGAATCTGGAGATTGTAACATATTGCTGCATAGTGCCATGAGAGTTCAAGATTCTCTTCAACTGTAAACCCTTAAACTAATTATAATGCTAAGTAGATGATAGGACCATATTTCTTGGACTGAAGAGAGACAGAAACAGAGTCTGCACAAATCTCATGCTGAGAATCTAGAACTTGTTAGCATTTTTGCAGAATTGTGGGTAGAAATATATTGAACACATTGACTCAGCCTAGCAAACCCTTACTATGTGAAGCTGCTTCTCCATGTTCTGTTATCTGTACATCCTTAGCTTAGGATCTCAACTGGTGGACTGATGTATTCATTTTCTTAAATGAGACTCAGAGGTATGTTTAGAACTGCCAGGATTTGGAGAACTATCCTTTTCCATAAAGCATGCAAAGAACATCCAATTTCATGATAGTGCTGATTACCAGACTTGGTAGACCAGGTCTTTTGATTGGAGCAGGAGCTATAGTGAAGGCAAATAGGATCTCAATAGAGTTAAGGTGCCTTTGTTGAGCTGTTTCAGTGTGGGCAGCTAACATCTTCACCCCTCTAAATGGATCTGAAGGGATGCTCCATGAGTCTACCAGCTAGCTACCTTGCTCTGTTCGTACTCCTGATGGTGGTCCTCCTTGTCACTTTTGTCTGTGGCATGCTGGGAAATGAGCTGGTGATGTGGGTGACTGGATTCTAGATGGAACACACACTTGAATCTAGCTTTTTCTGACTTCTTCAGTGCCACCCTACTGCTTCTCATTGATACATATGATTGAAGAAAATAGCCTGTTGGCTTTTTTATGCAAGTTAATTCTTATTATAGTGAACATAAACCTACTTGGAAGCATATTACTTAGTGTTTTTATTGCTCTGGACTGCTGTATTTGTGTCTTTCATCCAGTCTAGGCCCAGAAACATGGAACTGTGAGTCTGTCCAAGAAGGTTTTTGGTGTGGAGATTTCTCAAAAATCTAGGCTTAGAGATTCCATTTGGTCCAGCTGTCAAATTTCTGGGAACTTTCTCAGAAGGCTTGAAAGCATCATACCACAGTGACATATGCTCACCCCTGTCTATAGAAGCACAATTTGTAATAACCAAGTCTTGGAAACAACCCAAGTGCCCATCAATTGAGGAATGGTTAAAAAAAGATTTATTTTTACACAATGGAGAACTACTGAGCTATAAAGAAGGAGCATATTGAGGCTTTTATAGGTAAATGGATGAGAGTTGAGACCATACCCATAGGTGAAATAAATCAAATTTGCATGTGCAAATATCATATTGTCTCCATAGTATAAGAAACTGAAAGAGTAAATAAGATCCAAAATATATAATAGATATTCTGAAAGGGTAGAAAACTCTTCAAAGGAGAAAAATAACTGGGATAGGGAAAATAATAAAAGAAGGAGGGGAAAAGGAAAAAAGATAAAATTGTTTATATACATGTGAAATAGCTAAGGTGATTATACTACTAATTCTATTCATTCTTGGAAAAGAAAAATTAGTATTCATATAATTACACTAATTTTACATGTCTATATCTGATAATCTAAGCACCTCTTTTGAAGATAAAAGTACCTGAAGTATTACAAGCATTGTTAAATTGTTTTTTAAAACCTGTATTGTTACTGTTTTGAGTTTTCTGTTGTTCTTGTAGTTATCCATATGTCTCTTGTTTTTTGTTTTTCTTTTCTGCATTTTTGCTCTCTTTAAAATAAAAAAATAGTACTTAAATATTTCACCATTAACTAAAAGATTCACTGCAGATGTTTTGCGCCACTTGTGTGCAGGGTGGGTGTCATGGTTTATGTCAGTGGCCCCCAGGCTTCATGCGATTGCATTGTGCATGTGTGATTGGTTCATTGATGGTGTCAGTGTTACACCCCCCTAGGGCTGGAGCCAGCATACAATGTAATAGCTGGAGAAAGGGGTGTCTCTCTCTTTTGCCAGTTTCTGCTTTGCTGTTTGCAGCCCCCATGAACTGTAGCCCTGCTAAGCCACCCTACTTTGGTGCCATCTGAATATAGACTGAAACTTCCAAAAACTGTAAGAAATAAACCTTTCCTTTCTCAACCTTGGGCATCAGGTATTTTGTCTCAGCAACAAGTAAAAAGTAAGCAAGACAGAATTTTTTACCAGGAGTGGGGTCGTTGCTATGACTATACCCGATCATGTTTTTCTTTTTTTTAAAATTTTTTTATTTAAAGAGAAAAAAAAACAGAAAAAAGATAGAAATATTACAAAATTTCAATAAAAGAAGGTAAACAGAAAGAAAACACTAGTTGATAAATTACATATGGTTCTTTTAGAAATAGTTTTTCAAGTTACAAAACTAAAGCACACAATGTGGACACTCAAGCAGTGAGAGTGTAAACAGATCAGTTGAACAATCCAACAAGAACCTAGAAATATGGTTATCAATCCTACACACCTAAACATACATGCAGCTATATCTTTTATAGTGCTTCCTATTTCCTCTTTTTTACAATAGCAATTATGCATTTTTAAAATTTTATTTAAAGAGAAGAAAAAAGCAAAAGAGAAAAAAGGGTAGCAACAATACAGAATTCTAAAAGAAATAAAGAAAAAGAAAAATGAGAAAAAGTCCAACTAAGAAATCAGTAATTTATAAAACACATACTGTCATCCTGGATGTAGCTGTTCAAGTTACAAAGTTAAAGGGTACATAGTAAACATTCAGTCAGACTAAAAACAGTTCTGCTCAAAGATCCAACAAAGGTTCAGCAACATGGTCATCTATTTTACACACTCAAACGTACACAGAGTTATATCCCTTAGAATACTTTCTTTTCCTCTCTTTTTTGCAATAGAAATTACTCATTTTGGGTTTCATTACTCTTATAGTTCTTATTACTTTTTACACTAGAGGCACAATGTGATATTTATAAACATGATTCTTATTTATTTCATTAGTGAGGATAGTCTCAAATTGTCTCCATTTACCTATTAAGGCCTCAAGATCAATCTTTTTTATAGCTGAGTAACATTCCACTGTATAAAAATACCACTTCTTGGACTGGGGATTTAGCTTAGCAGCATAAGCACCTGCCTTGCAAGCACTTGTGCATGTTTTTTTTTTTTTTTTGCTTTTTTTATTTAAAGGGAAAAAAAGGAAAAAGGTAGAAATATTACAGAATTTCAAGAAAAGAAGATAAACAGTAAGAAATCACTAGTTGGTAAATTACATATGGTTCTTTTAGAAAGAGTTATTCAAGTTACAGAATTAAAGCACACAAAGTGGACACTCAAGCAGTGAGAGTGCAAACAGATCTGTTCAACAATCCAACAAGAATCTAGAATTATGGTCATCGATCCCACACATCTAAACATACATGCAGCTATATCTTTAATAGAACTTCCTATTTCATCTTTTCTTTACAATAGCAACTATACATTTTTAAAATTTTATTTAAAGTGAAGGAAAAAAAAGCAAGACAGAAAAAAGGGTAGCAACAATACAGAATTCTAAAAGAAAGAAAGAAAAAGGAGAATGAGAAAAAGCCCCACTAAGAAATCAGTAATTTATAAATTACATACTGTCATCCTGGATGTAGTTGTTCAAGTTACAAAGTTAAAGGGTACATAGTAAATATTCAAACAGTCAGACTAAAAACAGTTCTGCTCAAAGATCCAACAAAGATTCAGCAACATGGGCATCTATTTTACACACTGAAACATACATGCAGTTATATCCCTTAGAGCACTTTCTTTTCCTCTGTTTTTTTATAATAGCAATTACACATTTTGGTTTTCTTACACTTGTAGTTCTTATTTACTTTTTACACTAGAGACACAACATGATATTTACAAATATGATTTTTATTTATTCCACTAATGAGGATAGTCTCAAGTTGTCTCCATTTGCCTATGAAGGCATCAAGATCATCATTTTATAGCTGAGTAATATTGCATTGTATAAAAATGCCACATCTTTTTCATCCCCTCTGCAGTTGATGGACATCTTGATTGTTTCCAGGATTTAGTTTTCACAAATTGTGCAGTTATGAACATGGGTGCACATATATCACTGTGATATGAAATTTTTAGTTCTTTGGGGAAAATACCCAGGAGGGGGACAGCTGGATTAAATGAGGCTTCCAATCCTAGTCTTCTGAGAATTCTCCATATGGATTTCCATAATGGTAGCACCAGTCTACATTCCCATCAACAGTGGAGCAGTGCTCCTTTTTCCCTGCAGCCTCGCCAACATTTGTTATCAGTTGATTTCTTGATGGCAGCTATTCGTTCCAGAGTGAGGTGGAATCTCAATGCTGTTTTAATTTGCATTTCTCGAATGACCAGTGATGGTGAACATTTCTTCATGTATTTATTTGCCATTTGTATATCTTTCTTGAGAACTGTGTGTTCATCTCAGATGCCCATTTTTGGAGAGGGTCTTTGAATTTGGGGGGCTTGATGTTTTTCAATTCCTTATGTATTCTGGACACAAGTGCTTTGTCTGAGGGGTTGCTGCTTAAAATTTTTTCCCACTCTGTTGGTTTTCTTTTCACTCTGTTGGTCATTTCCTTTGAAGTGCAGAAAATTTCAATAATGTGTGATCCCATTTGTTGATTCTTTGAACTGTTTCCCATGCAGTTTGCGTTTGGTTCATGAATTCTCTGCCTACCCCTATGTCTCCAAGATTTCTACCTACCTTGTCTTCCAGTAGGTTTAGTGTTTCTGTTTTAATATTGAGGACTTTGATCCATTTAGACTTTAGTTTTGTACATGGTGATATTCATGGATCTAGTTTCAGTCTTTGGCATGTGGAGAGCCAATTTTTCCAACACCATTTATTAAAGAGACTATCTTTCTTCTAGTGGACATATTTAGCCCCTTTGTCAAATATCAGGTGGCTGAGTGTCTTTGTAGTTGTGCTTGCATCTTCTAATCTGTTCCATAGATCCTCAGGTCTATTTCTTTGCCAGTACCAAGCTTGCCTTTGCTATTCTAGGTTTCTTCTGTTTGCAAATGAATTTTATTAGTGTTTTCTCTAGATCTGTGGTGTATGTCAATAGTATTTTGATTGGAATTGCTTTAAATCTGTATAAGAGTTTTGGGAGTATGGCCATTTTCACAATCTTGGTTCTTCTTAAATAAGAGCTAGGAATGTCCTTCCATTTTCTAATATACTCTTCAATCTCCTTTTTCAGTGTAGTATAATTTTCAGCATATAGGTCTTTTACATTTTTAGTTAGGATGATTCCTAATTATTTCATTTTTTTACATGTTATTGTAAAGGGTGATATTTCCATAATTTCTCTCTCAGTGAGTTCTTTGTGTACAGGAATGCTATTGATTTTTGAGCATTGACTTTGTATCCAGATACACTGCTGAATTTGTTTATTACCTCTAGAAATCTTTTAATGGAGATTTTTGGGTCTTCTATATAGAGTATCATGTCATGTGCAAATAGTGATAATTTAACTTCTTCCTTTTCTATCTTTACTCTTTTTATTTCTCTCTCTTGTCTGATTGCCCTGGCTAGTGTTTCCAGAACTATGTTGAAAAGGAGTGGAGATAGTGGACATCCTTGTCTTGTTCCTGATTTTAAAGTGAAAACTTTCAGCTTTTGTTCATTTAGTATAATGTTGGCTGTTGGTTTGTCATAGATGGTTTTTATAAGGTTGAGGTAGATGCCGTGTATTCCGAGGTTCTGAAGGGTTTTCATCATGAACATGTGTTGGACTTTGTCGAAAGCTTTTTATGCATCTATTGAGATGACCATGTGGTTTTTGCTTTTGCCCTGTTGATGTGGTTTGTTACATTTATTGATTTTCATATGTTAAACCATCCCTGCATTCCTGGAATGGACCCCACTTGGTCATGATGTGTAAACTTCTTGATGATTTGCTGCATTCTGTTTGCCAGTGTTTTGTTGAGAATCTTTGCATCAATGTTCATTAGTGAGATTGGCCTATAGTTCTCCTTTTAAGTTGGGTCTTTCTCTGGTTTTGGTATCAAAGTGATACTTGCCTCCAAGAATGAGTTAGGGAGGACTGCTTCTCTTTCAATTTCATTGAAGAGTTTAAGGAGTATTACCATTAAATCTTCTCTAAATTTTTTATAGAATTCAGATGTGAATCCATCAGGACCTGGGCTTTTCTTTGTTGGTGAGTTTTTAATTACATTTTCAATTTCAATAGCTGATATTGGGTTGTTCAAAATTGCTATATAAGTCCATCTACTGCTCACAGGTATAATTCAGTTCTGCTATTTCTTTGCTGACTTTTTGTCTAGTTGATCTATCTGTTTGTGACAATGGGCTGTTAAGATCCCCTGTTCTTGTGTATTTGGTTTTTCATGTCCATTAATGTCTTACATAGCTGGGTGCTCCTGTATTTGGTGCATATATATCTATAATTGTTAGTTCTTCCTCTTGAATTTTTCCACTGATGAGTATGTAGTGACCTTCTTTATCTCTTTTAATCATTTTAGGTTTGACGTTCACATTGTCTGAAAATAGAATAGTTACCCGTGCGTTTTTCAGGTTCCTCTTGCATGGAATACTGTTTTCCATCCTTTGACTTTTAATCTATGATTTTCCTTTTGGGTCAGACATGTTTCTTGTATACAGCATATTGTGGGATCATGTCTCTTGATCCATTCTGTCAATCTATTTCTTTCTATATGTGAATTGAGGCCATTTATATTTATGGATATCACTGATATGTACTGTCTCTACTTTGCCATATTATGTTTCAGTTGTTTGCTTTCTGATTTTCCCTTTATTTAATTGCTTATCCTACTTGGTGCTTTCTTTATGTTGTTGTTTTGGGGATTGTGGTCATTTTTTTAATTTCTGTCTAATGTGACTTTTGGTACTCTTTGTAGGACTGGTTTGGTGGACATCAGTTTCTTCAGTTGTTCTTTGTCATGGAAGTATCTTGTTTCTCCATTAAATTTGAATGAAAATTTTGCTGGGTAAATCAGTCTGGATTGAAATTTTTTTTCTTTTAGAACTTGAAATACCTCACTGCAAGCTCTTCTTGACTTGAGGGTTTGTGCTGAAAAGTCTGCTATTGTTCTAATGGGATTTCCTTGATAGGTGTGCTGTGTCTTTTCTCTAACAGCTTTTAGTATTCTGTTTTTATGCTGTATGTCTGAGATCTTAATTATTACATGTCTGGGTGTGGATTTATGTTGGTTTTGACTGTGTCAGATTCTATATGCCTCACTTATCTGCCCATCATATTCTTACCACATGTTTTGGAGATTTTCCACTATTACTTCTGTGAATAATTTACATGTGCTTTTATATTGACTCCTGCATCTTCACTTTTGCCCATTAATCTTATATTGTTGCTTTGGGCATCATCATGAAGGTTCTGGATTGTCATTTCATGCTGCTTTGTTATTTTTAAAAGTTCTATCCTTGCATGATCGCTGATTGTGATTCTGTCCTCAAGGTCCCAAATCCTATCTTCAGCTTCATTTAGGCAGTTTTGCACACTTTCAATAGAATTTTTTGTTTCTTGGATTTCACTTTGAGTTTGTTTTATAAATTCTGCTTTTTTTCTATATTGTTCATTCAAGGTTTCATTTGGTTTCCCATGCTTCTGTACGTTTTTCTCTATTTCTTCTTTAGTTGTCGTCAACAACTCCTTTACTAAGGTTGTTATTTCTATCTTTACATGGGAGAGTACTTCTAATTTGATTTCCTGTATAGCCTCATGTAGTTTTTTTTTTTTTATTTCACTCACTATCTTTTGAGAGATTCCCAGTGTGGTACTTTTGGGGTCCTCTATTTCAATATTTCCTGTACTTGCTTATGGTGGACTAGATGTTTGAGACTGCATTTTGCTTTTTTGTTTTGCCATTTTCACTCTGCCTGATGTTTTCTGTGTGTGGAAGGGGGTGAACCACACTCTTTTCAGACTCACCAAGGTCTTACAGTTAGTTGATGGGGGCTTTACTACTGGCCCTATTTATCCACTGTACACCTCTATTTTAGGGACATATTCACCACACTGACACAGTTAATCCACTGTCATCCAAGGTTTGCCACCTGGGAACAAATTTTCAAGTTTTTTCTGTGAACTGGGATACTGCCAGAGCAGGCACTCAGGGCCAGAGCCTGGAATCTGTGTCCTGCTTCCTGCTTGCGTTCACTGGGCATGGCCTGTTTAGGCCCAGGTCCCCGTGTGTTCCTTGGGGTGATCTCAGACAGAGTGTGTGATCTTACTGCCTGGTAGCAGGCTCAAAGTCCCTTTTTGTGCACTGGGATTCCACCAGAGCACGTGATCATGGATTATTCTTTCAAAGAACCAACTCTTTGATTCATTGATTCTTTCTATTGTTTTCTTAGTCTCTATTGCATTAATTTTTGCTCTGATCCTTATAATTTCCTCCCTTCTTTTGGATTTGGGCTTGGCTTGCCCTTCTTTTTCTAGATGTTTGAGGTGTGATATCAGGTTGTTTATTTGTGTTCATTCTGTTTTCCTAACGTGGGAGCTCAGTGCAACAAATTTTCCTCTGAGGACCACTTTCATTTCATCACACAGATTCTGGTAAGTGGTATTTGTATTTTCATTTTCTTGTAGATATTATTTAATTTCTTCAAGTTTCTCTGAGACCCACTGATTGCTCAAGTGTATTATTCAATTTCCATGTGTTTGTGGGGTTTTTGCAGTTTTTTTTAATCATTAATTTCTAGTCTCATGGCGCTATGATCTGATAACATGCGAGGGATAGTTTCAATTCTTTTGCATTTACTTAAATATGTTCTGTGGGTTAATATATGGTATATTTTAGAGAACATCCCATGTACTGGTGAGAAGAATGCATACCCTCATGTTGTTGGATAGAACACTCTGTATACATCTTTCAAGTCCATTTGTTCACAGGTGTTATTCAATTCTGTTATTTCTTTGCTGATTTTCTGTCTAGTTGATCTGTTCCTTTGTATCAATGGTGTGTTAAGGTCTCCTGTTATAATTTTGTTATTGCTTATTTGATTTTTCATTTCTGTTAATACTTGCTTTGTATAGCTGGATGCTCTGGAATTTGGTGCATATGTATTTAAGATTGTTATCTCTTCCTCTTGAAGTTTTCCCTTAACTGGTATGTAGTGACCTTCTTTATCTCTTCAGACTATTCTTGGTTTGAAATTCACATTGTCTGCAAACAGAATAGCTACCCCTGCTTTTTTTTAGTTCCTGTTGCATGAAGTATTGTTTTCCATCCTTGTACTTTCAGTCTATTAATTTCCATGGATGGGTTTCTTGTAGACAGCATAAGTTTGGATGTTGTTTCTTGATCCATTCTGCCAGTCTGTTTCTTTTCATTGGTGAATTGAGGCCATTTACATTAATGGTTATAACTGTCATATATTGGTTTATTGTTGACATGTTATCTTTCTGATGTTGTATTTTTATCTTTCCATTCTGTTTAATGGTCTGTCTTGCTTAGTGGTTTTTTCCTATGTGTATCTAGCATATCTTTCAGTATTCTTTGCAGGGTTGGCTTGGTGATGATGAGGTTCTTCAGCTGTCCTTTGTCATGGAAGTATCTTATTTCTCCATCCATTTTGAAGGACAGTTTTGCAGGGTACATCAGTCTGGGCTGGAAGTCATTTTCCTTTAGGATCTGAAATACTTCACTGCATGCTGTTCTTGACTTCATTGTGTTGAGAAGTCTGCTGTTATTCTGATAGATTTTCCTTTGTAGCTGTTCTGTCTTTTCTGTCTAGCAGCTATTAATATTCTGTTCTTATGTTGGATTTCTGGAATGGTGATTAATATATGTCTGGTTTTAGTTTTATTTTGGTTATGGCTGTTTGGAGGTCTATATTCTTCACTAATTTGTATGTCTGTTTGCATCCTCATGTTTGGAAAGTTTTCAGCTATTACTTCTGTAAATAGTCTCTTGATATCATTTGTTTTGTCCCCTTCTTTTTCATTTATCCCTATTAATCTTATGTTGTTTTTCTTTGCATCATCTTGAAGATGTTGAATTGTTATTTCCTGATTCCTTGTTATTTTTAAAAGATCTTTCCTTCCCTGTTCACTAGCTGCAATCTTATCTTTGAGGTCTGAAATTCTATCTTCACTTTTGTTGAGTTGGTTTTGGGAACATTCAATAGAATTTTTGATTTCCTGTGTATCTGTTTGAATCTGCTTCATGTATTCTGTTTTTTTCTTATACTATTCATTCAGGGATTCTATCTGTTTGTTTTGTTCCTCTAATTTTTTAGCTGTGTCTTCTTTAGTTACATTCACTATTTGTTTCACTACTTTTATCATTTCTTCTTTTACCTGGGAGATTATTTCTGATTTGAGTTCCTTCATAACCTCCCATACTTGCTTCTTTATTTCAGTTGATATCATTTCAGGTATTTCAGGTGTATGACTAGTATTTTCTTTTATGTATGTGGCTACCAGGCTTTCTTGGGATGGGCTGGAGGTTTGAGATTGCATTTTTGTGTTTCATTTTGTGATTTTCCTACAATTCCATGATTCAAGTGAAGTTCCAAAACTTTCTATGGGAGCATTGGAAATCACCTCCTGTGCCCTCTGCTCCTCCTGGGACTCAGGCAACCAAACTCTCCCTGTGCCAATGCCAGGAAGCTGGAACTCCCCTCGCAGTGCAGGTCTGACTCCTGTTTCCTTGTGGAGCTAACTCCCCTCTCTGCAGTGTGGGCCTGCTCCCCTCCCCTCTCTTGGTGGCACAGGCCTGGTCCTCTGGTTGAATAAAGGTTGCTGAGAGCATGGTCCACTCAAGCCTGTGAACTCTCTGCAGGCTAGTACAATGTCCTAGGGGGCTGGGTGGGCACCCAAGCACTGGGAGTGATGTCCCAAATTCTCCCTGGCCATCACCAGGAAGCTGGAACTCCCCTTCCTCACAGTGAGTATGGGCCTACCTCCCCTCTCTCTGTGGCTCAGGCCTGGTACCCTGGTTGAATATAGGTCACTGGGCATGGTCCACCCAAGCTTACAAAACCTCTGCAGGCTAGTCCAGTGTCCTAGGGCACTGGGCAGGCATCCAAGCACCAGAAATGATGTCTCATTATCCCCCACCATTGCTGGGAAGCTGGAACTCCCTTAGCAGCACATCCAGGCCTATGTCCCCTCACTTGGTGGTGCAGGCCTGGTCCCCTGGTTCTTTTTTTTTTTTTGTACTGGGGATCAAACACACGACCATGTGCTTGCAAGACAGGTGCTTATACCACTGAGCAAAATTGCCAGCCCACATTTGCTTTTCAAAATGTTTAATCTTGTTTCATTTGTACAGGGGGTTACAGTTAAGAGTTTGCCATAGATATTGGAGGAGACTTGGGACTTGGACTTCTCACCAATGCTAAAAATATTAGGACTTTGGCAACTCTTGGAGATGGGCTAAATGTTTTTTGTATAAAGGATGTACACAAGTCTTTGGGGGCTAGTCTTGGAGACCACAATGAAGCAGCTCTATGCAGGATTTAAATTTTACTAGTTGGCTTTCTATGTTTATCTGTGAGTCTGTCTTAAGCCTCAGCCCCTTGCCTGGGGACAGGAGCTGATTCATAGTAAGTGAATATCTATGAATCATAGATCCTGGCAGAGATTTGTAGTAATCTATGAGGCCAGAGATACCTCAAAGGGCAAGATAAGGCCACAGCTGCAGACACTTGGCTCCAACTCCAATTAAGTAGATAAAAACTGCAGGTGCAAAAATTACTCCTACTGTCTCACTTCTACCATGCCTTCATGATAATACATTTCTAATAAATTGACTTGATTCATTACTTGGAGACATTCTTAAAGTGACTCCAAGGTCTTGTTCATTGCCTGCACTTTCTTCAGTTTCTCCACCCCTTTTTGGACCTATTAAAAGTAAACTGATCCCAAAAAGTCTGTGTCAGCTCTCAGAGTTGCAAGCTAAATTAAAGGCTTTTGACCCTATAGGAGTCCCTAAAAAATCATACAATTGTCTCTTTTTATTTTAATTTCTGCTGTACACTCATTTGGGAGATTGGGGATCTAGGTCAGAACCCAATAGACTAGGGGTAGAATGGCATGGTTTATGTTGGAGGCCCCCAGGCCTCATGCATTTGCATTGTGCATTTGTGATTGGTTCATTGTCTAGTGCTTGGATTGATGGTGTCCGTGCTACACCCACCTAGGGCTGGAGCCAGCTTACAATGAAATGGCTGGAGGAAGGCGTCTCCCTCTTGCTGGTTTCTGCCTTGCTGTTTGCAGCTGCCATGAACTGCGGCCCTGCCATACCACCCTGCCTAGGAGCCAACTGAGTATGAACTGAAACATTCAAAAACTGTAAGAAATAAACCTTTCCTTTCCCAACTTTGGGCATCAGGTATTTTGTCTCAGTGATGAGTAAAAAGTAACTAAGACAGTGGAGGCTTGCACTAGGTATTGAATCTGGGGAGCACTGATGTGTTCCCCAATTCCTTTTATTTTACTTTGAGACAGAATATGGCTAAGGTGCTGAGGGTGGCCAGGGTGTCATCCTGGGTTTACAGGTGTATGTTAGTTATTTTCTTATTTCTGGAACAAAATACCTGACACATATGAGTTAAAGTAGGAAAAGTTTATTTTAGGTCACATTTTGTACAAATTTCAGTCTGTAGACAACTGGCACCAACAGAGAGCTGCATAGCAGAGGGACAGGGCAAGGATGAACAGTTCATAGCAGGGCTGGTAGAAAGCAAGCAGCAAACCTCATTTGCCTTTATAGTCCATCCAGAATACAAGTCTAGTGGTTGGTGCCACACAGTCCCAGTGTGGAACTTCTCTTTACACACACCAAAGTAAACCAGCAATCACACACATAATCCAGTATCACATGCTGACAATCCAATTACTTTCCAAAATATCCACCTATGAGCATATGAAACTTGGGGGGTGTCTAGATATAAGCCATAACAAGGTGTGTGCCACCACACCAACCCTTTTACAATCTATTAATGTAATTATGTAAACACTTTCCTGATGGGTCCATTATACAGAAAAAACATATTGTAATTGATGTGCCCCACATCACAGAGTTTGTAAAATGTGAAGTCTGGATTCCAGTCTAGACAGTATGATAGGAGCATTTATATTCCCTAACACTACATTCTTCTAGATTGCTTTATTTTCCATGGTGATACAACATTCAGGGATGAGCTGAGTATTACCATAATGTTGGAGCAGATGAGGCTATCATTGGCCTGTGCTCTTTATTCTATTTCATGGGCTATTTCCTCTTCATGATTTCCTTCTAAATTGCATGGTCAATAGCACCTATTCCTAAGCTACAGGTCTTCCCCAGTCTATCCTGTCAGCCTCAGTCATAGGAGCCACCTGTCTCCATTCTCACAAGTATCAAGGCTATAAGAGGAATGGGTCCTTAGTTACAATTTATAGAAATCCATTCAAATTGTCTTAAGTTTAACCTGCTTATTTGAAGAACATAGAAGAATTTAGATGTAACCATCTGCAGAGAGCATATCTGGCCCAAGTGTCCTTTCTCTGCCTCTTAAGATTCAGGGGCTATATCATGTGTACATTTTTCTTTATTCATTTCATTTGATCCAATCTCTTTGTGATTCATTCAAGCAAATTACTAAACCAGAGTGTATTTGGAGAATGCTCCAAACAGATAGTTGTGTTAGAAGCAAGAGAAGTATGAAAACTATAATCTCTAACCAGGTTATCACAGCTTGTTCCTGTTCTCCATTTCTCCATGGTGAAATCTTTGTCAAAATAAGAACTTATCTGACTTCAGGAAATTTGCCATGTGAAGAGATAAGACATATGCAAGTTTCTGAATAATGATAATAGAACAGAGAGCATAATAGTTAAACTAATATTTATTGAAGGCTTTCATTCAAGAAGGAAGAGAAGGATCAGTCTATGCCCTCTCTAAGCTCCAGGTTTAGGGACCTAGTTTAATAAGTTCATTGGACACTTCTGTGAAAGGCTGGTGCATGTGTCAGGGGCTACACAAAAAGGCCATCCTGGGACTCCAAGGAATAGGTTGCTTCCTGAGGTCACATCCTGTGGTCACACCCAGGAATCTCCCCTGGAACTGAGATGAAGCCAACCACCACCATCCACTGGCTTACCAAGGTGCATGATCTGGTGTCAGCTGACTCTGGGTACTCCTAGGCTGTATCTCCAACCCTCTTCCACTTACCACTCTTGCTTTTTTCCTCTTTAGCCTGACAATGGTAAAATTATGATGAGTGTAGAAGTATCTATATGATTTCTTTACCTCTGGTACCAGCACTTATCATTTTTATAAGTATATATTTACAGTACGTGTAGTTTACATTCATCTAGGGTAGTGTATGCATGTGCATAACACAGTTCAATTGTCTTTTACCTATCTTTCCCTTTTCACTCACCTCCCTCCATCCATCTCTATCCCCCTTGAACCATGTTCATTCTTATTATTTTTAGTTTGCGATATAAGATGCTTATATTCATTGTGGGTATGGCACATCTTGTTGCATTTTTTTAAAAAAAGAATAAAATGGTAATAAATAATATCAAACCAAAATAATAGGAGAGTAACAAAGTAGTTGTTCAGACATCAACCCTAGCAATCATCTTAAGGAAGATTATATCACTGATGATTGTACCCTGATACATCAGGACCGGGCCCTGTATCTCCCATAAAAGGTTGCAGCTCAGGGAACATGCAGACACCCACATTTCTATGAATAACATGTCTGCAGTTGCAGTTGTTATAGGAAATTGCAGGAAATTTCAAGTTTCTGTTATCTTATTGCTTCTGTTTTCATTGTTCCTCTCTCAGTCTTTCTACAAATTCTGCTGAAAACCCACAACAGCCCCAGTCTCTGCAGGAAGACAAGAGGCCTCCACAGGAGAAAGATTCCAGCCACTGGTAAGTTGAAGCCTGCCAATTTAAAATGA
The DNA here is from genome assembly GCA_004027455.1 of Hydrochoerus hydrochaeris. Taxonomy (NCBI): domain Eukaryota; kingdom Metazoa; phylum Chordata; class Mammalia; order Rodentia; family Hydrochaeridae; genus Hydrochoerus; species Hydrochoerus hydrochaeris. The sequence continues at coordinate 37,642 of PVLA01009384.1, read as the reverse complement.
TGATTTTGATGCCTATTATATGAAAGATACTTCTTGCCTCTCAAGGAGAGGTCCAATATTCAACCACCTTCCCCAAATGCCTATTGCATTTTCTACTCTGAATGTATGTAATTGGATTATTCAGACAAAGGTATGAGAAAGAGAACATAAGTGATTCATCTAATACTTTTCATTTCATTTGATTTTAATTCAATTTTTTGAAACATGGTCATATTAATTTTTCTAGGATGGATGGTCTTAAACACATCATTTTTTTGCCTCAGTCACTTTAGTAGCTGTGGTAACAGGCATGCACCACTGTGACTGTGTTTTCATTTTGGTAACATGTTCCAATGATATTCTTTTTGGTATGTGGGTAAGTAATATATATCATTAAAAGTCATTTTCCCAGAATTTATAAAGTTTTCTTTCAAATTTAGTACTATAAACTAGTAAGACATGTGTGGCTTGTATTTATGGCTCACATTAAATTTCTTTTGGACAGTGTGACTCTAGGGACAGAGCACTGAGTGAACTTGGTAGTCCTGTGGACCCAAAAACTAGTACACAAGATCTTAGAGGTAGAAAATAAATGAAAGGACAAATACACAGAGAAACTATCTGGTGAGACAAGTTTGTGGCTGGGGAAGCAGCTTCACACCCTGGGTCAGACCAGACCTTGGGGACATAATATTTAAACTAAAATATGGACATTCAGAAAGAGCCAGATGAGGGAAGTTCAAAAGAAAGAGCACGGTGAACATAAGCAAAAAGCAAATACCCTGTCCTTAGGATGGCAATGGATTGCATCTATGAGGAACTGAAAAATATGGAGAGCCATGCAAAAGTGTAGTGGGGTAGGAAGGAGTCTAACTGTATGTTCAATATGTTCATGATTGGTAATGCTGGAAATAGATTGGAAAGGAAAGGAGAGCGAAGATAGCATCTATGTTTGGAGCTTAGATCACTGAATATCTACATTCAAAATAGAACATTGAAAGAGTGGCACATTCCAGGGAATGGGAGATGTCGGGGAGTCAGCTGAGCTAGAGCTCCAGGGAAATGCCAATGCTGCTAATCTAGACTGAAAGTCAGGAGTGGGATATTTTAAATTATGAGACTGGGTTGGATACCTGGTGGAAGGAATATAATTGGAGGAGGATAGCACACCCCAAAATTTAAACACAAGTCAAGAGAAAAAGAAGCTAGTGAATTATCCTGAAAATTGGGTGGTCAACTGAACTATAAAATCCACAAATTACATCAGTATGTACATTTATGTCCTCAAAGCAAAGGAAAAATCTGTCTTGGAAGGGAGAAATCTGATGGATCCTTTGTTCCTGGGATAGCAGGATAAGCATGAAGAAAGAACCACACTGTGTGTGGCAATACGAGGTCTCTAAGTGTCCTCCAGACTACATTGGGTGAAATGCTAATGGCTCAGGGAACATGCCATGTGCTTTCACTAGAACATGTGTGGTGAAAAAAGTGGATAAACCAGTTAGAAACAGTCCTTCCAAAGTCTAAATCCTCTTCCTAGAAAGAAGTGTTCAGAGTAGAGCTGAAAGTGGAAAGAAACAAATGTCGAGGATAGTATTTTTTTAAAGTGGAAGGTTGTTGGGAGCCACTGAGCTAGAGAAAGTTCACACATGTGAAGCCGAAAGCACAAGTGCCTGAACAGGAATACCACAAGGACATGGAGCACCTGAGAAATGCCCCGAGTGAATGGGGTGCTGGAGGGAAACAGGTGATCCAACCCTGAGAACACAGGAAAACACTGGGCATAAGAAGTGAGCTAATTAAGCAAAGGGTTGTGGTGTGATAAATGTATAAATAAACATACTGGACTGGTTGAGCAGTTTCTTCTTCCCATCTGTAGAAGGGCTGCACCTGACCCCAGATTTCTTTTTCTATCTTTATTTTTTTTTTTGTTCTCTCATTATTCTTCACCCTAGGAACTTAAGAGAGCTCTTGTGGATACCAACAGGCGGTGTTGTAATGTTTACAGTGAAAATGACCTAGTAGAAATTAAGCTTGGAGTGTTTTTTAGTGAAAAAGAAGTAAAAAGTTGCTGAATGCAGGCTTTTTTGAGAAGTGAGAGAAAGATCCAGAGCAAATTATGATGGCAACTTTCAGAATGAACACAAACTCTTCACTCACAGTTACATGTACAGGTACATTGGAGCATTTGGGGAGAGAAGGAGAAAAAAATTCACATCTAATTGCTACCATTTTCTCAGTGAAGTATCAGTCAAGTGCATAACTTGAGTGGGTGACTCATGGAGGAAGTCAAGAATTTCAAAAGAAAGCAGAAGCACCAAAAGTCATTTTTAAATTTGGGGAAGCGAATATACTAAACACAGAGTAGATACACAAGAAGTGTTGGGTTTACATTTCGAATATACAACCCTGAAATTTAATTGCATGCTGCAATGATGACACTAGAAAAGTCACTTCATTTATCTAAGCCTCTCTGGTTTAATCTTGTTTCACACGGTGTTAATGTTTGACCTCAAAATGAGGAGGTTGTAATTAGATATGAGAGGCACACATTGGGGTCTTGGCACAGAAGGGCCATTGTGACCCATGCAGATGAACTCTGCAACTCACAGGTCTCTCCCAGCCTTGCAAGTAATGTGGACCTAATATTTTTCAACACCTCCTTCACAGCATGGTCCCATCTCTTAGTGCCTGCCATGCTGTGTTAGCATTTTAAAATGAATAATTTACAGGTTGCAGAGTACATCACCTTCTACGTGCCTTGTAGGTTGTTTAAATGGTAGGGAGAGTAAATATGTGTCCATTCTGAAAATGTGGGGTGGGAGAGTGTTAACTCAAATGGAATAATTCAAGCTGACTTCAAATTCTGGCTCTTCTGCTTTCTAGCTGGAAGATTCAGACAATTAATGTAACGAGGTTAAGTCCTACCTAACTAACCATCTCTACAATAGTTATATTAAGTATAACACTATTCCACATTCAGAATATCTCCTGTTCAACACTTTCTACTTATTAACACATAGTCTTTAGGAGCTATGGAGATAATCTGTAAAGAGTAAAGTAAGATATTCCGTGTGGATAATGTTCATATACAGCAGTTATGACTATCAGGAGCATTGTTCTCGACTGACCTTGAAGTTCTATAATGCCTATCCCAGAATTGAGTCTGCTGAAGACATGAGTTTCCATTTGCTAAAATCTAACATGATCTATCCAAGATTTCCACATCTATTCTCCCTTCATCTTTGCCTGTATGCTAGCTTTTACCACAAAACCATCACAAAGGTTGAAACCTAAGTTCAGAGAAATGACATGACCCAAGAACTCACATTGGGGAGGTGTCAGAGATGGAATTAGAATACACATTAGCCAACTCTGGACCCCAGCAGTCTTAACACTAAGACACTAACTCTCAGCTAGGGATGATTTTGCATCCCAAGGAAAACTGGTTGTCATAACTGAAGTGGGGTTACTACTGGCATCTTGTGGGGAGAAGTATACTTGCACCTAACCATTCAACAAAGAAGTATCCCCACAACAAAGAAGTATTCCCACAACAAAGAAGTATCCAGGCTCTAAGGTCAACATTGCCCAGGTCTATTTACCCTGGATTGGTTATTTCTGCTTTTCGGTGTTTTGCTGCCTCCATGGTCTGGCTGGATGTGATGTTGAAAACTCCAGTAAATCCCCTAAAGTATGATTTCTGCCTGTAAAAAAGAAATGATGGTGACTGCCTTAGAATATTATGATGATGATTCAGTGTGGAGTCCTTAGTATTTGCTATGTCCAGACCAAGCAGATTGAAATGGCTCCTCTAGTATTTACTACTTAAGTGACCTTCATCAGGCTTCCCAACTGTTCTGACCATGAATTAATTCTTACAGAAAGCAGACACAATGAACCCTTTGGAGCAATTACATAGATCAAATTGTTTCCCATGTGCAGCAGTCAACCACTGCCATGGTATCTGATGAGAGTCCCACAAATATTAACTTTTCTTAAATTACTTTTCTTAAACTCTTTGTCACACAGAACATTAAAGCTATACAAATTCTTAGCGTCCCAGAGAGAATATCAAGTAGTGATATAAAACACACTGGGTTGAAAGTATAGAGAATCAGGTGCTTGTGATATATTACCAAAGAGTCCAGGCACTGTTTGACTTCTTTTTGCCTACAAACTCTAAGCAAACCCATAAGTGAATTGAAATACTAACCTCTCATTAGATTCAGAGCTCTCACAATAGAATGAGATAAGAGTCAGAGACTACAAAAATCTGGGACTGAAAGCATGCAGTTTTCTGGCCTTTTTCATGAAGCATTGAGTAAAAAGATTTGAACCTGCTGAGTCTGAGTCCAGTGCTCACCTCACTCTTTGAATCTGCTTTTGTTCTGTATTTTTCTGTCTATACATTTTCAGTTCAGTATTTCTGCTGGTGGATAGAAGCTTATAATCTTGGTAAAGTAATATGCCTGAGAGGCTGATGCATGCTGATGTTTGTGACAATATGGTACCCACTCTTTCCCAAAAGAACATACAAGAAAGTTTCCAATTTCATGGTATTTCTAGCCACCAAACTTGGCAAATTGGGTCCCATGGTTGGAGTGAAAGCTATACTGGCATGTGAGTAAGGAGACTTTGAGATGAATCCACTTTAAAATGTCTTTTTTTTGTTGATGTTTTAGGTGTGGACAAGATGGAAGCCAATGTCTCCATCCCTCTAAATATATCTGGCATGATGTACTCTCAGTCAACTGGCAACACTGTTTTGTGGATCCTCCCTTTGGTGATACTCACAGTCACCTTTGTCCTTGGTGTACTGGGCAATGGGCTGGTGATCTGGGTGGCTGGGTTCCGGATGAAACACACAGTCACCACCATCTGCTATTTGAACTTGGCCTTTGCTGACTTCTCCTTCAGTGTTACCCTACCTTTCCAAATCGTCCAAATGGCCATGCAACAATGGATTTTTGGTTTGTTCCTGTGCAAGTTAGTCTACATTGTGGCAGACTTAAACCTTTATGGAAGTGTTTTGTTAATTGGTCACATTGCTCTGGATCGCTGTATTTGTGTCATTCATCCACTCTGGGCCCAGAACCACCGTACTGTTAGTCTTATCAAGAAAGTTATTGCTGGAATCTGGATCCTTGCCCTGGTCTTTACTTTGCCAGTTTTCATCTTTTTGAACATAAGTGAACATAGTGGGAAGATATACTGTATCATCATCTGGGGAGCAACCAATGAAGAGAAGAGAAAGGTAGTCACTGCTGTTAATATGGCCAGAGGGATCATCCGGTTCATTATCGGCTTCAGCATGCCCATGTCCATGGTCACCATCTGCTATGGGCTCATTGTGGCCAAGATTCGTAAAAAAGGCATGATGAGTTCCAGCCGTCCCTTTCGGGTCCTCACTGCTGTTGTGGCTTCCTTCTTCATTTGTTGGTTCCCCTTTCAACTGGTTGGACTCCTAAGAACTGTCTGGCTGAAAGAGCCATCTAAATACAAAATGCTTCGTGTCCTAATCAATCCAACAATGTCCCTGGCCTTCTTCAACAGCTGTATAAACCCAATACTCTACGTTTTTGTGGGCCGGGACTTCCGAGAGAGACTGATGCAATCCTTCCCAGCCAATCTGGAGAGAGCCCTCAGAGATGATTCAATCCAGACCGTGAACTCAGCCACCAATTCTTCTGCACCTCCTGCATAGGTTGAATTAATGCCAACATAAAAAAAGAATTCAGCTTTGTCCCTAGGCCAACCTCGATCTCACTTCTGGCTTTATCTTGCCTGGATCCATGCTGTTGACTGTTTGATCTGGAAAAACACTTCTGTATTTCCTGATTTGCAGAAAGAAAAAAAAGACAACAAATTTCCTATTGACATTACTTGTGTGTGTGTGTGTGTGTGTGTGAGAGAGAGAGAGAGAGAGAGCAACAGAGAGAGAGACAGAGACAGAGAGAGAGAGATATATCATTATGTACCCTGAACTAAGTAAATGTTGTGGTAGAAAAAAAAAACAGTGTTAACTTGTTAGGTTTAGAAAATATAGGATAAATTAAAAATAAAACTTCATTATTTCACTATTAGTAATATGTTTGCTACAGAGTTTTTAAAAATATAAATTAGTTCTTATAGCTGACAACCAAGGAAGTTTACTATGATAATCAGTTACTGGAGTATATAAAAGAGAGTGATCTTTTATTAGTCATAAAATTCTGACTTGGTAGATTACATGAACTAGCAGAAGTGAAATCCAGTTTGTTAGATTTTGCTTATGCATATCAATTCTAATTTATACATTCAGGACAGAAGCAAATCAATAAATAGAAAGGAAGCACATAAATAGTGAAGAGATAGAAAAGAACAAAAGTAGTTATTTTCTGATAGAAAATATATAAATTGTTATGGATTAAAAATTGGTGGCCAACTTAACACAAGCTGGATTACATCAGCAGGGTGCTGAGGGTAGATGTTTCACCTGAGGAAAGTCACCAACATAAATAGAGATGTAAAGAAGGAGAAGTTATCACGTTGGTTGCATTAAGACATTGAGGTGTTGAGGCATTGTGGGTTCTCCTACAAGTTGCTGTTTGAGCCATTAGGTTCTTCTGGAGAAGCTCTGGTCCTCTCATCAAGCATTGCTTCCTGGCTCTGGAGGGGAAGACATGTGCTGCTTGGTCTCCAGGATGAACTCATCACGCTGGCTTCCCGGCATGTACTCCACTGTACTTGTCATCGGAGGAGCTAAGGGCTTCTGTGTCACTGAGGATGGCTGTGGTACTTTGAAGGACAGCCCTGGTCCTTGTTTGTGAGTGTGACTTCTCAGCTCCAGCATAAAATCCTCAACCTATCAGCACAGCTCCTTCACCCCACTGGCATAGACTTCCTAGTTTCCACCACTGACCTTTGGGCCTTCCCAGCAAGGATCCGTAAAAGAGACTGGCGTGAGTCCTTCTTGTGGGCTTTAGACCTCCAGTTGGACTCATGGGAGGCATTGTCTTGAGCTCTGGGTTTTTCATCTGGACTCATGGGATATTGCTGTGGGCTTAAAGCCTTTGGCTAAATATTCTATGTCTTTAGCATTGTGGATAGATTTCCTGCATTTTCTTGTGTTAACCCTGGGTGACCATCATAAAAATTATATTATAAACTCCATGTTCTGATTCTAATTGTTCTCTGTATAACCCCTGACTGCAGCATAAATATTGTAAAATTTTCATTTTTTAAATTTTAATTTATTAGTACATGTGTGTAGTGCAGTGTTTACATTCCCTGTGGAAATTCAGTACATGTGTACAACACAACATAATTCATTCTGTTAATTCCCTTTCCCTTTCCTCCCTGCCCATCTCTTGATTCCCTTGCTTTTTTTTGCTTTCTTTGTGCCTGTTTGCGGTATATAATGCTTATAGCCCCTGTGTGAAGTCGGTGCACGTACATAACACATGCCAGCTCCTTTTGTCATCCCTTAACCCTCTTCCCCAACCCTCCTTTTAGTTCTTGATCCCCTATTTCAGAAAGATCTATCTTCTTGCTTTCTGTAATCTCTCTTTTATTTTGATCTTTGTTTTTACTTTGGATTTCTTGCACCTCATATTACAGCGATATGTGTATCCCCATGTTTATAGCAACACAATTCATAATAAAGAATACTCAGTCTATATGTCTATATATTGGTGCACTTGCATAGTACAGATGAATGAATGAAGAAAATGTGGTATTTAAACACAATAATATGCTATTGTGGTATAAAGAAGGATAAATTTGAATCATCTTTGGGAAAATAGATGCACCTTCAGACCACAGTATTAAATACTGTGTTTTTAGACAGTAAAAGAGGAAGAAAATAAGTAAGTAAAGGAAGTCTTCACTTTAATACAAGGTGAAAAGAAAGGGAAATATATGTAATATAACTGAGGATTAAGCACTCAAGTTTACAGAGTAAGAAAATAAATCATATGTCAAATAAATCCAAACTGATCAGCAGATCCATGTCTATGAAAATGTCAATAAAATAGCTATCTTTCAGACAAGTCCAATAAAGAAAACTATTAAAAACAAACATTAACAATGTTAGATAAGAGGGAGCCAAAAGCAAGTTCATGTTGTGAATTTTAAATCCATTACATCGGTCTTAGGTAAGATTGTTCTGTATTTTTAGATGCCAGAATTGTCCCTGTGTATTACTATTTTTCATTGGTATATATTTGTAGTACATAATGATTACATTCACCATGGGTGATCAGTAAATACACATGACATCTTTTTGATTCTTTAGGTCCCTCTCCCTCTCTGAGTCTTTGGGCCCTTTGTCATTATACACTTTTCCTTTTTTAAAAATGCATGTTTATAGTACATGATGATCATGCTTTTTGTAGGGACTTGATGTGTACACAGAGCATTTCACAATCCCTTTTCTGTCTAAATCTCATTTCTCTCCCCTCCCTTCACCATCCCCTATGTCTCACTTCCTTTACCACATGCCAAAGATCAATTTTCCTATTTTCTATTGTTTATTTTTCACTTTATTTATTTATATGTTTGATTTCTCATATAAGAGAAACTATGTGATATTTAAGATTGTGTATCTGATTTATTTACCATTATACTCCCAAGATACATCCATTTTCCTATGGGTGACTCAAATATATCCTTCTTTATGACCAAGTTGTATTTAAATGTCATGTTTTATTTATCCATTTGTTAATGGATATCTAAGTTACTCCTGCCATGACCTGCATGGCTCTTGAGGTTCCTTGGATGAAGGACTGTGAGAGACTGAGAAAATAAAAAAGAGACAAAGCTAGGGTCAGGTGGAGCCCTTACTCTCCTAGTAGGAGAAAAGGAACTGTCCCTTCACTGAAGGGGAATTTATTTGTACATTTTAGCAACTTAATGTCACACGACACCCTGTTATTTTAGCAATCCACAGTCAAATTGTCTTGGGGCTAGGTGTTCTCTGGGCTGAAGCAGCTTCCTCATGTGACTGACACTAGGCACTCTTTGTTCGTGGAATGCAATGCCCCAGCTCTGCATGTTGGTCAATTTCCAGCTTCACCAGCTCGCACCATACTCTCAGTGGTTAGCTATTATGAATTGTGCTGCTATAAATATGGGCATGCAAGTGTCACTGTAATATGATGTTTTTATACTTTTTGGAAAGATACCCAGAAGGAGAATACTTGAGTTAAATGAAATTTAGATGTTTAGATTTTTTATTTTAAAGAGAAAATACAATGAAAACAAGGATAGTTTAAAAACAAGATAATAGAGATGAGCAAAAGATTAACAAGTGTTTATATATTGCAAATCATTATCTTCAAAGTAGTTGCTCAGATTGCAAGACATAGACATGGCCGGAACTCAGCCCAAGCCCACCTCAGGTGTAGGCTCCCCAGAAGCTCCACCAAGGGCCCGCCCTGCCACCAGGAACTCAGCCCAAGCCCGCCTCAGGGCAAGGTTCCCAGGAGACTCCACCAAGGGCCCACCCTGCCACAGGGAACTCAGCTCGAGCCTGCCTCAGGTGTAGACTACCTGCAACCTCCCCATTGGGCACACCCTGCCACCAGGAACATTGAGGAGGCCCTCCCAAGACTGTAAACTGCCCTGGACTGCTACAGATGGGCCTGCCCTCCCACCTGGAACAGCAGAAGATCTCAGCAGGATCCAGTCAGTGTGAGAAAATTTGGAATTTTGCTCCCAGGTGGCGAATTTTGGACTAAACCAGATTGACTGTATCAATGTGGTGAGTATACCCCTAAAATAGAGGTGTACAGGGCATAATTAGGGCCAGTAGTAAAACCCACTCCAACTAATTGTAAGACTTTGGTGTGTCTGAAAAGAGTGTGTGTGATCCCCTCCTACACATAGAAAACATCAGGCAGAGTGAAAATGACAAAATGAAAAAGCAAACTTCAGTCTCAAACATATAGTTCACCACAAGCAAGTATAGGAGACACTGAAATAGAGGAGCCCAAAAGTAACACACTGGGGATCTCTGAAAAGATAGTGAGTGAAATAAAAAAACAACTGCATCAGGCTATAGAGGAAATCAAATTAGAAGTAGTCTCCCATGTAAAGATAGAAATAACAACTTTAGTACAGGTGCTGTTGAATGCAGCTAAAGAATAACAAGAGAAAAAAGTACATGAGCATGGAAAACTGATTGAAACTTTGAATGAACAATATAGAAAACAAGCAGAATTCATGAAACAAACTCAAAGAGACATCCAAGAAACAAAAACTTCTATTGAAAGCGTGTAAAACTGCCTAAAGGAAACTGAGGATAGGATTTCAGACCTTGAGGACAGGATCACAATTACTAATGAGGATTGGATAGAACTTTTAAAAATAACAAAGCAGCATTAAATGACAATCCAGAAGCTTCATCATGGTGCCAAGAGCAACAATATAAGAATAATGGGCATTAGCAAAGATACAGGAGTCCAGGCAAATGACATACATAAATTATTTACAGAAATAATAGAAGAAAATTGTGCAAACATGGGGAAAGAAACTGATATGGAAATAAGTAAGGCCTATAGAACACCACACAGTCACAATCAACATAAATCCACACCCAGACACATAATAATTAAGATCTCAGACATACAGCATAAAAACACAATATTAAAAGCTGTCAGAGAAAACACACAACTCACCTATCAAGGAAAGCCCATTAGAATCATGGCAGACTTTTCAGCACAAACCAAGTCAAGAAGAGCTTGGACTGAGGTATTTCAAGCCCAGAAAGAAAACAATCTTCAACCAAGACTGATGTACCCAGGAAAACTTTCATTCAAATTTAATGGAGAAACAAGATACTTCTATGACAAAGAACCACTGAAGAAATTCGTGTCCACCAAACCAACCCTAGAAAGAATACTGAAAGACATACTAGACAGAGATAAAGATGAGCACAATTGCCAAAACAACAACAGAAAGAAACTACCAGGTAGGATAAGCAATTAAATAAGAGGAAAAGCAGAAAGAAACAACTGGAACATAACATGGAAAAGTTGAGCCAGTATATATCAGTGATATCCATAAATATAAATGGCCTCAATTAACCTATAAAAAGAAATAGATTGACAGAATGGATCAAGAAACAGGACCCCACAATATGCTGTGTAGAAAAAACACATCTAATGCAAAACGAAACTCACACATTAAAAGTCAAAGGATGGAAAACAGTATTCCATGAAACAGGAACACAGAAAAAAGCAGGGATAGCTATTCTATTTGCAGACAACATGAATATCCAAGCTAAAATGATTTTTAAAAGAGATAGAGAAGGTCACTACATACTTGTTAGTGGAAAAATTCAAGAGGAAGAACTAACGATTATAAATATACATGTGCCAAATACAGGAGCACCCAACTATATAAGACAGATACTAATGGATATGAAAAACCAAATATACAAGAACACAATTATAACAGGAGATATTAACAGCCCATTGTCACAAAGAGATAGGTAACCTAGACAAAAAGTCAGCAAAGAAATAACAGAACTGAATCATACCTGTGAGCAATTGGACTTAGTAGATGTTTACAGAGTGTTCCACCCAACCACATCAGAATACACATTCTGCTCAGCTCCACATGGGACATTCTCCAAAATAGACCATACATTATCCCATAAAACATTCTTAAGTAAATGCAAAGGTATTGAAATCATACCATGCATAATATCTGACCATAGTGCACTGAAATTGGAAATTAATGGCAAAAGAAATTGTAAAACCTGCATAAATACATGGAAATTAAATAACAGCCTTTACAACAACCAGTGAGCTACAGATGAAATTAAAGAAGAAATAAAATAATACCTACAATTCAATGAAAATATAGAAACAACATACTGTAACCTGTGGGATGCAATGAAAGCAGCCTTAAGAGGGAAATATATAGCAATAAACTGTCATATTAAGAAAACAGAATGAGCATAAATAAACAACATAATGTTCCATCTCAAGCTTCTAGAAAAAGAAGAGCCAGCTAAACCCAAAGCTCATAGAAGAGAGAAAATCATAAAGATTAGAGCAGACATCAATGCAATTGAAACTAAAAAAAAAATACAAAGAATTTATGAATGAAAAAGCTGGTTTTTTGAGAGAATAATCAATATTGACCAACCACTAAGTAACCTTATCAAGAGAAAGAAAGAAAAAACCCAAATTCATGCAATAAGAACTGAAAAGGGAGAAATTACTACAGATCCCATGGGAATTCAAAAGATCATGAATACCTACTTTAAAAATCTCTATTCACATAGAATAGAAAACACAGAGGAAATGGACAGAGTTCTACAAACATATGAACTACCAAAGCTCAACCAAAAAGATATAGCAATTTTGAACAACCTAATATCAGCTATTGAAATTGAAAATGTAATTAAAAACTCACCAACAAAAAAAAAGCCCAGGTCCTGATGGATTCACAGCTGAATTCTACAAGAAATTTGGAGAAGATTTGATGACAGTACTTCTTAAACTCTTCAATGAAATTGAGAAAAAAGCAATCCTCCCTAAATCATTCCTGGAGGCAAGTATTACTCTGATACAAAAAAAGAGAAAGATGCAACCAAAAAAAAGAACTGTAGGCCAATCTCACTATGTTGAACATTGATGCAAAGATTCTCAACAAAATACTGGCAAATAGAATGCAGCAAATCATCAAGAAGATTATACATCATGACCAAGTGGGGTTCATTCCAGGAATGCAACAATGGTTTAACATACATAAATCAATAAATGTAATACACCACATCAACAGAGCCAAAAACAAAACCACATGGTCATCTCAATAGATGCATAAAAAGCTTTCGACCAAGTCCAACACATGTTCATGATAAAAACCCTTCAGAAACTCGGAATACATGGAATCTACCTCAAACTTATAAAGACCATCTATGACAAACCAACAACCAACATCATACTAAATGGACAAAAACTGAAAGCTCTCACTTTAAAATCAGGAACAAGACAAGGATGTCCACTCTCACCACTCCTTTTCAATATAGTTCTGGAAATACTAGCCTTGGCAATCAGACAAGAGAGAGAAATAAAAGGAGTAAAGATAGGAAAGGAAGAAGTTAAATTATCACTATTTGCAGATGACATGATACTCTATATAGAAGACCCAAAAAACTCCATTAAAAGATTGCTTGAGGTAATAAACAAGTTCATCAGTGTAGCTGGATACAAAGTCAATGGTCAGAAATCAATAGCATTCCTGTTCACAAGCAAAAAGCTCACTGAGAGAGAAATTATGGAAATATAGCCCTTTGCAATAACATGTAAAAAAATGAAATACTTAGGAATCAGCCTAACTAAAAATGTAAAAGACCTATATGCTGAAAATTATACTACACTGAAAAAGGAGACTGAAGAGCATATTAGAAAATGGAAGGACATTCTTGCTTTTGGTTAGGAAGAACCAACATTGTGAAAATGGCCATACTCCCAAAACTGTTATACAGATTTAATGCAATCCCAATCAAAATACCATTGACATAACTCACAGATCTAGAGAAAAACACTCCTAAAATTCATTTGGAAACAGAAGAGACCTAGCATAGCAAAGGCAATTCTAGGCAACAAAAGCAAGGCAGGAGGCATCTCACTTCCTGACTTGAAACAGTATTATAAGGCCACAGTGATAAAATCAGCTTGGTACTGGCAAAGAAATAGACCTGAGGATCTATGGAACAGATTAGAAGATGCAAGAACAACTACAAAGACACTCAGCCACCTGATATTTGACAAAGGGGCTAAATATGTCCACAGGAAGAAGGATAGTCTCTTTAATAAATGGTGTTGGAAAAACTGGCTCTCCACATGCCGAAGACTGAAACTAGATCCAAGCCTATCACCATGCATAAAACTGAAGTCTAAATGGGTCAAAGACCTAAATATTAAAACATAAACACTAATCGTACTGGAAGACAAGGTAGGTAGAAATCTCAGAGACATAAGGGTAGGCAGAGAATTCATTAACAAAACATAAACTGCCTCGGAAACACTTCAAAGAAGAAACAAATAGGATCTCACATTATTGAAAAGTTTCTGCACTTTAAAGGAAATGACCAACAGAGTGAAAAGAAAACCAACAGAGTGGGAAAAAATTTCAACCAGCAACCCCTCAGATAAAGCACTTGTGTCCAGAATATATAAAGAATTGAAAAGCATCAAGCCCCCCAAATTCAAAGACCCTCTCCAAAAATGGGCATCTGAGATGAACACATGGTTCTCAGAGAAAGATATACAAATGGCAAATAAATACATGAAGAAATGTTCACCATCACTGGTCATTCAAGAAATGCAAATTAAAACAGCATTGAGATTCCACCTCACTCTGGAAAGAATAGCTGCCATCAAGAAATCAACTGATAACAAATGTTGGTGCCACTGTTGGTGGGAATGTAGACTGGTGCAACCATTATGGAAATCCATATGGAGAATTCTCAGAATACTAAGATTGGAAGCCCCATTCAATCCACCTATGTCCCTCCTGGGTAGTTTCCCCAAAGAACTGAGAAGTTCATATCACAGTGATATATGTGCTTCCATAGTCATAGCCACACAATTTGTGATAGCTAATTCCTGGAAACAACCAAGATGCCCATCAACTGCAGAGTGGATTAAAAAAGATGTGGCATTTTTATACAATGGAATATTACTCAGCTATAAAAAAGGATGATCTTGAGGCCTTCATAGGCAATTGGAGACTACTTGAAACTATCCTCATTGATGAAATAAATAAGAGCATATTTTTAAATATCATATTGTGTCTCTAGTGTAAAAAGTAAATAAGAACTACAAGTGTAATAAACCAAAATGTGTAATTGCTACTGTAAAAAAGAGAGGAAGAAAATGCTCTAAGGGATATAACTGCATGTATGTTTGAGTGTGTAAAATAGATGACCATACTGCTGAATCTTTGTTGGATCTTTGAGAGAACTGGTTGTAGTCTGACTGTTTGAATATTTCCTATGTACCCTTTAACTTTGTAACTTGAACAACTACATCCAGGATGACAGTATGTAATTTGTAAATTACTGATTTCTTAGTGGGGCTTTTTCTCATGTTGCTTTTTCTTTCTTTCTTTCTTTCTTTCTTTCTTTCTTTCTTTCTTTCTTTCTTTTAGAATTGTGTACTGTTGCTACCCTTTTTTCTGTTTTGCTTTCATTTCTTCTTTTCAAATAAAAATTAAAAAATGTATAATTGCTATTGTAAAAAAAGAGGAAAGAGAAAGCATTATAAAAGATATAGCTGCATGTATGTTTAGGTGTGTGGGATTGATGGCTATATTTCTAGGTTCTTGTTGGATTGTTGAGCAGATCTGTTTGCACTCTCAGTGCTTGAGTGTCCACATTGTGTGCTTTAATTATGTCACTTGAATAACTATTTTTTAAAAAACAATATGTAATTTGCCAACTACTGATTTCTTACTGTTTATCTTCTTTTCTTGAAATTCTGTAATATTTCTACCTTTTTCCTTTTTTTTCTCTTTAAATAAATACAACTCTAAAAAAAAAAAAGAAATTAACCAAGAACAAATGACAGCCGTTCTGTGGGACTTCGATTGTTGGTGGTAGTGTAGACTGCTGAAAGCACTGTGGAGAATCCTCAAACTACTAGGATTATAGGTTCCATTTGACCTACCCATTCCACTCCTGGGTATCTTCTTAAAAGAACTGAAAGTACCATACCACAGAGATGTATGCATATAGTATATATGCATAGTCTGTAATAGCCAAATCTTAGAAAGAATCCAAGTGACCATCAACTGGTGAATGAATAAAGAAGATGTAAGGTTTTTTTGTGCAATTGAGTACTCTGTTCATAAAGAAGATATACTCAAGACATTTCTAGGAAAATGGGTGCATCTTGAGTACATACTCTTAAGTGAAATAAATTAGACATGCATGTGTAAATACTTCATGTTTTCTCTAGTGTGAGAAAAAATGTAAATAAGGAAAAAATGTATAATCCAACAAAGAAGAGCCCAGGCCCAGACAGATTCACTGTGGTATTCTACAAGAAATACAAAGAAGACTTAATGTCAACACTCCTCAAACTCTTCAATGAAATAGAAAGGGAAGCAGTTCTCCCTAAGTCATTCCAGGAAGGAAATATTACTCTAGTACCAAAACCTAAGAAGGACTTAGGTCCTAAAAAAGAGAACTACAGGCCAATCTCCCTAATGAACATAGATGCAAAAATTCTCAGTAAAATATTGGCAAACAGGATGAAGCAAATCATCAAAAAGATTATACACCATGACCAAGTGGGATTCATCCCAGACATGCAAGGATGGTTCAACATACATAAATAATAAATGTAATCCATCATATCAATAAAGCCAAAAGTAAGAATCACATGATCATTTCTATAGATGCAGAAAAAGCTTTTGATAAGATCAAACACCCATTCATGATAAGAACCTTACAGAGAATTGGAATGGATGGTCTTTACCTCAATATGATGAAGGCCATGTGTGACAAACCAACAGCCAGCGTCGTATTAAATGGCCAAAAATTGAAAGCCTTTACCTTAAAATCAGGCACAAGACAAGGATGTCCATTATCACCACTCCTATTCAATATAGTAGTGGAAATACTAGCCAGAGCAATTAGACAAGAGAGAGAAATAAAAGGAGTAAAGGTAGGAAAAGAAGAAGTTAAATTATCATTATGTGCAGCTGACATGATACTCTACATAGAAGACCCCCAAATCTCCATTGAAAGTCTCTAGATATAATAACTCAATTGAACAACCAGCTGGATACAAAGTAAATACTCAAAAATCAATAGCATTCTTATACACTAACAACAAAATCACTGAGAGAGTAATAAGAGAAGCCACACCCTTCACACTAGCATCCAAAAAAATGAAATACTTAGGAATTAATCTAATGAAAGATGTAAAACAGTTGTACAGGGAAAATTATAATACCTGAAAAAAGAAATTGAAGAACACCTCAGAAAATGGAAAGACATCCCTTGTTCATGGATTGGAAGAATAAATATTGTAAAAATGGCTATTCTCCCAAAATTGTTATACACATTCAATGCAATCCCAATGAAAATACCACTAGCATACCTCATAGATCTAGAGAAATCACTCCTAAAATTCATCTGGAACCAGAAGAGACCTAAAATAGCAAAGACAATTCTAAGCAGCAAAGCCAAAGCAGACAGCATCACAATCCCTGACTTGAAGTTATACTACAAAACTACTGTAATAAAATCAACATGTTCTTGGAATACAGACCTGAAGATCAATGGAATAGATTAGAAGATACATCTACAAACACACTCAACCACCTTATCTTTGATAAAGGGGCCAAGTATGTTCACTGGAAGAATGACAGTCTTTTTAATAAATGGTGCTGGAAAAGTTGGCTATCCATATGCTGAAAACTAAAATTAGACCGGTGACTATCACCATATACTAAACTAAAATCCAAATGGATCAAAGATCTAAATATTAAAACAGAAACACTAAATCTGTTGCAAGACAAAGTAGATAAAAATCTTGAAGACATTGGTGTAGGTACAGATTTCATGAACAAGAACCAAACTGCATGGGAAATACTTCCCAGAATCAATAACTGGGATCATATCTTATTAAAGAGTTTCTGCATGTTCAAAGAAATCTCCAGCAGAGTGAAAAGAAAACCTACAAACTGCGAAAAAATCTTAGTGAACTGTCCCTCAGACAAAGGACTTCTGTCAAGAAATTACAAAGAATTAAAAAAATAAAACCCCCCAAATTCAAAGACCCAATCCAAAAATGGGCATCCGAGAGGAACACACAGTTCTCAGATGAAGAAATATGAATGGCAAATTAATACATGAAAAAATGTTCATCATCATTGGTCATTAGAGAAATGCAAATTAAAACCACACTGAGATACTATCTCACTCCAGAAAGAATGGCCAGGATCAACAAAACTACCAACAACATGTGCTAGAGAGGCTGTGGGGAAAAAGGAACTCTTCTGCACTGTTGGTGGGAGTGTAGACTGGTGCAATCACTGTGGAGGTCACTCTGGAGATTCCTCAAAAAGCTGGGGATGGAGTTCCCACTTGACCCAGCTATTCCACTCTTAGGTATATTCCCAGAAGATCTTAAAACATCTTACCATAGTGATATATGCACACCCATGTTTATAGCAGCACAATTTGTAATAGGCAGATCTTGGAAACAACCTAAGTGCCCATCAACTGAGGAATGGATAGAAAAATTGTGGCACTTTTATACAATGGAGTACTACTCAGCTATAAAGAATTATCACATTGAGATATTTATTAATAAATGGATGCATCTTGAATCTATACTCATAAGTGAAATAAATCAAACTCACATGTATAAATACCATATAGTCTCCCTAGTGTAAGAAATGGGAACTGTACAGAAGATTTTATGGAAATCATGGTTCACCATTATACTGCTTTGATGACTTATGTCTTCATTTATTGGTTCAAATGGTTTTATTCTGTTTTGTTTGATCTTAATATATGTGATCATATGAATAGTTACTTTGAAGACCAGACAATATGGTAGCTAGTGTTGATTTGATATCATCTTGCTCTGAAGTCTTACCATACTTTTGTTTTTCTATTACCATTGGTTCTATCACATTGTGTGTTTTTGGATTTTAATATGTATGATAGTAAAAACAAAATTTTTATGGAAAATGAGATAACATAGCAGCCATTGTTCATCTTTGGTTATATGGTTCAGAATGTGCGACACCCTTTTCCATCCATGCTGCGTCCTAGTCCATCCACGCCTTGTGACAAGGTCCATGGGTGGAGGAGAGCACTTCAAGGAATCGCTTCTCCAGGAAAAGGACACTGCATGTGGGAATTGGGTGCAAAGATCTTGGAATGTTTTGTACTGATAATTGTAATTTGTGTAATTCACATATATATATATATTCATGTAATACTCAATATGAAGAGTCCTTGACCTAAGACAGGTGCTGTCCTACAGGAAGCCAGAGATGGGCAACTAGGACACATATGTTACGCCACCAGCTGCCTAAGACAGGCACAGGACCAATTGCCGTCCTGCAGGCCCATGACGGGTAAGGCCTGGTTGGATTCATATGAAGAGTGTTTGACCCAAGACAGGCGCTATTCTCACAGGGCCTGCCATACTCCCATAAGTGATAAAGGAAAAAATGTAGGGAGTGGCATGATAGCTTCACAGCTGCCGCTCTATCTCTCCCTCCTGTGGGCATCCAGGTGCATCGGCTTACATTTTCCAAGATAATTAAGTAACAAGAGTAAAATGTTACAAAGGTAAAAAAAGTTGATTAACACCTTTTGTTTAAGATTGTCCCTGCCTGGCCCTAAGGCTGGGACACTTCCTGCTTGGGGTTTGGGTTGCTGCCAAAAGTTGGCAAATATATATTCCAGCTTCTAAAAAATAAATTAGATTCAGATTCATTCACAGACTGGTGTGCAGTGTCTTCTGTCTCTCACTCGCCAACTCCCTGACCACTTTTGGGACCCCTGAGCCCTGCTGCAGCTGGACTCCAGCAAGAATGTCTTGGAATACTTCCATTCTCTTGAGTTGTTTATTCTACTTTGTTATATTTGACATTGTGTGTAAATCTAAGCTCAACTATTTCAAAGAAGGACACACTATGATAGCTACTATTAATATCCAATTGTGTTGTCATGAAGTGCTGTGTTGCTTACATTGTTCTGTTCTGACCTGCTTAGATCTGTCCTCTTTTGTTTTATTCTCTTTAGAATAAAAAAATGTATAATAGGTATTGTGAAATAGGTGGAAAGTTTTCAAATGGGGAGGGAAACCAGAGCGAGGGGAGGGGTAAATGGAAGAAGAAAAACATTTTTTAAAATGAGAAAGGAAGGAAACATGGAAATAAAGCTTTTGTAAATGGGGTGGGATGTGGCATTAAAGGGAGGGTGGGGGAACAGAGAAAAAAACAAGTTATTTCATGCACAGATACAAATTCTCTATGATGAATATGATCATTATGTATATATATTATTGCAACAGAAAGCAGAAATACTGAAAACATCACCCAAGATTCTGAGGAAGATTTGTTTTATGTCAACAGACACTGGTAAGGATCATTCCAACGTATCAGGCTCTGTTTCTTGATAGTTTGGGCCTTACATGGGATAAGCAAAAATGAAGTACAGACACAAAGTATTTGGAGGCTATTGATTAGTTCTTATAATATGCATCATAGTGACCAGCTACGCATCATAGCAACCAGCCATTTCTAGGAAACAATAGTAACAGGAACTGTTATCTGGAAAGTTAACAAAAACTGAAGTTCACTGGCTAGGGAAAATTTTCTACTACATTTCCCTTCCCCATTTTGGTTTGCCAGAAATTCTTTCCTGAGCACATTACATGTGATCTTTGAGACAAGGCCTGGCTAGAAGCAGTAACATTAGGACTTTCAGTGGTCCTAGGATGGGCCTTAACCAAGGCCCTCAACATTGAAAAGTTTTCTTTTATTATAGAGTTTCCCCCTAAGTTGTTTTTAGGTATTCAGATCTATTTTTGTAGCAATACTTAAATGCTCATAGCAGGGCTTTGAGTAAGACTGGCCCAGGTAAACTCTCCAGCAATCATCTGGATGGTCTACTTTAACTCTGAAATTGTGGATCTAAAATTGGGATTTTTAAATTTGTGAAGGTAGTTAACATGCACTTGAGTTATATTGTGTGTAAGGGTGTTGACAAGTATAGCTGGTCTTTCAGCTAAACTTTTATGGAGCTGGTTACAAGCTACTTCTTTAATGTTTCTAGAGCATTGTGGCATATACGTTGTATACCACTGCAAGTTTTCAATTATCTCTGATACAAATTCAGGCCCATTATCATTGCCAATAATCAAGGATAAGTTGTATTTAGGGATGATTTCATTTTTTTTATTTAAAGAGAAAAAAAGCAAAGCAAAAAAGTAGAAATAATAAAGAATTTCAAACACTAAGAAATTACTAGTTGACAAAGTATATGTTGTCATCTTAAAAATAGATGTTCACATTACAAAATTAAAGCATAAAATGTGGACAAACAATGACATTGTGAACCGTTCTTTTTGATGATCAAACAAAAAATTAGTAATATGGTTATCTATCTGATACACTTAAACATACATGCAGTTATGTCCATTATAGCACTTATTTCCCTATCCTTTTTACAATAGCAATTACATATTTTGGATCTTATTGCTCTTACAGATTTTATTACTTTTTACACTACAAACACAATGTGATATTTACAAAGATGAGTCTGATTTATTTGACTTAGGAGAATACTCTCCAGTTGCCTCCATTTACCTATGAAGGTCTCAACATCATCCTTTTTATAGCTGAGTAATATTCCATTGTATAAAAATACCATGTCGTTTTCATGCACTTTGTGGTTGATGGGCTTTTTGGTTGTTTCCAAGATTTAGCTATTATAAATTGTGCTATTATAACACGGGTGCACATATATTGCTGTCATATGACTTTTCAATTTTTCTGGGAAAATACCCAGGAGGGGAATAGCTGGATTGAATGGAACTTCTAATCTAATCTTCTGAGAAATCTCCATACTGATTTCCATAGTGGCTGCACCATTCTACACTCCCACCAACAATGGAGAAGTGTTCCTTTATCCCTGCAGCCTCAGCAACATTTGTTATCAGTGGATTTCTTGATGGCAGCCATTTTGTCCAGAATGAGATGAAATTTCTATGTTGACTCAATTTGCATTTCTCACATGACCAGTGACAATGAGCATTTCTTCATGCATTTATTTACCATTTGTATATCTTCATCTGAGAAATGTGTATTCATCTCAGATGCTGATTTTGGAGAGGGCCTTTGAATTTGGGGGGGGCTTGCTGTTTTTCAATTCTTTATATATTCTGGATATAAGTCCTTTTTCTGAGGGGTTGCTGGCTAAAATTCTTTCCCGTTCTGTGGATTTTCTTTTCACTCTGTTGCTGATTTCTTTTGAAGTGCAAAAACTTTTTAGTAATATGAGATACCAGCTGTTGATTCTTTGAAATGTTTTCTGTGTGGTTTGTGTTTCGTTCATGAATTCTCTGCCTATTCCTGTGTCTCCTAGACTTATACCTACCTTTTCTTCCAGTAGATTAGTGTTTCTGTTTTAATGTTTAGATCTTTGATTCATTTTGACTTTAGTTTAGTGCATGGTGATAGACATGGGTCTAGTTTCAGCCTTTGGAATGTAGAGAGCAGTTTTTCCAACATCATTTATTAAAGAGGCTATCCTTCTTCCAGTGAACATGTTTAGCTCCTTTGTGCCATGTCAGGTGGATGAGTGTCTTTGTAGTTGTGCTTGCATCTTCTAATCTGTTCCATTGATCCTCAGGTCTATTTCTTTGCCAGTAGCATGCTGATTTTATTACCGTAGCTTTATAATATATTTTCAAGTTAGGAATTGAGATGCTTCCAGCCTTTCCTCGTTGGCCAGAACTGCCTTTGCTATTCTAGGTTTCTTCTGTTTCCAAATGAATTTTAGGAGTGTTTTCTCTAGATTTGTAAGGTATGTTAATGGTATTTTGATTGGGATTAGTTCTGCATAAGAGTTTTGAGAGTGTTGCCATTTTCACAATGCTGGTTCTTCCTAACCAAGAGCAAGGAATATATCTCTATTTGCTAATAGCCCCTTCAATCCCCCCCCTTTTTTTAGCATAGCTTAATTTTCACCATACAGATCTTTTACATTTTTGGATAGGTTGATTCCTAAATATTTCAGTTCTTTAGATGCTATTGTGAAAGGCAGTATTTCCATAATTTCCCTCTCAGTGAGTTTTTTGTTTGTGTACAGGAATGCTATTGATTTCTGAGCATTGACTTTGTATCCAGCTACTCTACTGAACTTATTTATTACCTCTAGCAGTCTTTTAATGGAGTTTTTTGGGTCTTCTATATAGAGTATCATGTCATCTGCAAATAGCAATAATTTAACTTTTTCCTTTCCTCTCTTTATTCCTTTTATTTCTCTCTCTTATCTGATTGCTCTGGTTAATATTTCCAGAACTATATTGAATAGGAATGGTGATAGTGGACATCCTTGTCTTGTTCCTGATTTTAAAGTGAAAGCTTTCAGTTTTTGTCCATTTAGTGTAATGTTGTTATTGGTTTGTCATAGATGGCCTTCATGAGATTGAGGTAGACACAGTGTATTACAAGTTTATTAAGGGTTTTTATCATGAACATATGTTGGACTTTATCAAAACCTTTTTCTGCATCTATTGAGATGACCATTGTTGTTTTTGGTTTTGGCTCTGTTGATGTGGTGTATTACTTTTACTGATTTGCATATGTTAAACCATTCTTGCTGTCCGGAGTGAACCCCACCTGGTCATGATGTATAATCTTTTTGATGATTTGCTGCATTCTATTTGCCAGTATTTTATTGAGAATCTTTGCATCAATGTTCATTAGTGAGATTGGCCTATAGTTTTCCTTTTTGTTGGGTCTTTCTCTGGTTTTTGTATCAGAGTATTACTTACCTCCTGGTTGATTTAGGTTGGATAGATTTCTTTTTAATTTCATTGAAGAGTTTAAGGAGTACTACTGTCAAATATTTTCTAAATTTCTTGTAGAATTTAGTTGTGAATCCACCAGGACCTGGGCTTTTCTTTGTCAGTAACATTTAAATTACATTTTCAATTTCAAAAGCTGATATTGGGTTATTCAAATTTGCTACTTCTTCTTGGTTGAGATTTGGTAGTTCATAGGTTTCCAGAAATCTGTCCGTTTCCTCTGTGTTTTCCACCCTGTGTAAGTAGAGATTTTTAAAGTAGGATCTTTTGAAATTCCATGGGATCTGAATTAATTTCCCTCTTTTCAGTCCTCATTGCATGATTTTGGGTTTTTTGCATTCTTTTTCTTGATAAGGTTAGCTAGAGGCCTGTCGATTTTGTTCATTCTCTCAAAAAACAAGCTTTTTGATTTATTAATTCTGTGCATTGATTTTTAGTTTCAATTGCACTGATTTTTGCTCTATTCTTTACTATTTCCTCTCTTCTATGAGCCTTAGGTTTAACTTGCTCTTCTTTTTCTAGAAGCTTGAGGTGAAGCATTAGGTTATTTGTGCTGTTCTGTTTTCTTGATGTGACAATTTATTGCTATACATTTCCCTCTTATGAGCTCACTTTTATTGCATCCCACATATTATAGTATATTGTTTCCACATTTTTGTTGAATTGTAGATATTGCTTTATTTCTTCTTTAATTTCACCTGTAGCCTACTGGTTGTTCAGAAGTTTATTATTTAATCTCCATGTATTTATGCATGTTTTGCCATTTCATTTTCCATTAATTTTGAATTTCAGTGCACTATAGTCAGAAATTATTCATGGGATAATTTCAATCCCTTCGCATTTACTTAAGAATGTTTTATGGGATGATATATGGTCTATTTTGGAGAATTTCCCATGTGCAGCTGAGAGGAATGTGTATTCTGATGTGGTTGGGTGGAACAAACATACTGTTGTTTTCAATAGAGGTCATTTAGTTTTTTGTTAGATTGATTCCTTGGTATTTCATTTTTGATTTGATGCTATAGTTAAAGGAGTTTTTCTCTAATATCTCTCTCAGTGAAATTGTCATTGATGTATATGAAGGATATTGACTTTTCAGTGCTGACTTTGTATCCAGCTAAAGTACTTAATTTGCTTATTAACTCAACAAGTCTTTTGCTGGGGTTCTGGGGTCTTCTGTGTAGATTCATGTCATTTGTGAACAAAGATAATTTAACTTTTCTTTTGCTGCTTTTATTCCTTTTATTTATTTCTCTTGTCTAATTTCTCTGGCTAAAGTTTCCAGAACTATGTTGAATAAAAATGGACATCCTTGACTTGTTCCTGATTTTAGTATGAAAACTTTCAGGTTTTGTCCACCTAGTATGATGCTGATTGTTCATTTGTCATAGGTAGAATTTATCAGATTGAGATAAAGACAATCTATTCCAATTTTCTGTAGGCTTTTTTTTAAAAAATCGTGAATGGTTGCTGGACTTCATCAAAACCTTATTCTATACCTATTATCTATTATCATATGGATTATGTCCTTGGATCTGTTAATATGGTGTTACATTTATTGATTTATGTATGTTGAACTATTCCTGTATCCCTTGGATGAATCCTAATTGGTCATAATGTATATTCTTGGTGATTTGCTCGATTCTGTTTGCCTGTATCTTACTGAGAATTATTGCATGTATGTTCACTAGAGAGATTGGCCTTTCTTAGTTGTGTTCTTTTTGATTTTGGTATCAGTGTAATGTTTGCTTCCAGGAATGAATTTTGAAGTAATGCTTCCTTTTCAATTTCATTACAGAGTTTGAGAAGTAGTGGTATTAGGTCTTTTCTAAATTCCTTTTAGAATTCAGTGCCTAATCTATCAGGGTTTGGATTTTCATTCGTCAACAAGTTTTTAATTACATCTTCAATTTCATTGATTGATATCCATTTATTATGATTTTTATATTTTCTTAATTCAGCTTTAGTAAGTCTTATGTATTTAGGAATCTGTTTCTTTTGTGCTTTCCATCTTATTTGAACAAAAGTTCTCAACAAAGATACAGATGATCTGGATTTCTACAATTCCTTTGTTATTTCACACTTCTCATTCCTAATTGCATAGATCTGAGTCTTTTCCTTTTTTTGTGAAGTTGGCTAAGAGTTTTTCAATTTTATTTAATCTTTCAAAGAACCAACTCTTCAATTCATTGATTGCTTATACTGTTTTCTTAGCCTCTATTGCATAAATTCCTCCTCTGTTCTTTATAATTTTCTCCTTTTTAAGGCCTTTAGACTTGGCCTGCTCTTCTTTTTTCTAGAAGCTTGAGGTTCAACATGGCTTGTTTATTTGAGGTCATTCTCTTTTCCTGATATGAGTATTCACCACTATTTCCCCAATAAAATTGCTTTCATTATATCTCATAAGTTCTGGTATGGTGTATTGGCATAATCACTTAATTGTAGAAACTAATTTTTCTTTAATTTCATCTGTGACCCATTAGTTGTTATTGTTTAATTTCCATGTGCTTATTAATTTTTTGTGGTTAATTTTGCTATTGATCTCAAATTTCACTGCACTATGGTGTGATAATATGCATAGGATAATTTCAATTTCCTTGCATTTACTTAACCATGTTCTATGAGCTAGTAAGTGGTGTGTTTTGGAGGATGTTCCATATGCACCTGAGAAAAACGTGTATTCTGATGTCTGTAGATATGTCCTGAATTTGTTTGTTCCAAACTTTGTTTAGTGCTTACATTTTATTGTTAAATTTATCTATGATATATTGATTTGTGACAGTGAGGTACTGAGACTCCACAATACAACTGTATGAATATTTATTTGATTTTTTATGTCCATCAATTTTTCTTTTATATAATTGTGTGCACTGCTTTTTGTTACATATATTTATGATTGATTTCTCTTCCTTTTGGATTGTTCTCTTGACAATGATGTAGTGACCTTCTTTGTCTCTCTTAATTCTTGGCCTGAAATTCACTTTGTCTGCAAATAGCATAGCTAACTCTGCTTTTTTTCTGGGTTCCCATTTCCTGTTCCACTCTGGCTTTCAATCTATAAAGTCCTTTTTGAATTAGGTGTGCTTCTTGTTTATAGTACAGTGTTGGATCTTGCTTATTGATCCATTCTTCCAGTTTGTTTCTTTTGATTGATGAATTAAAACCATTATCATTCATAGTAACTGATATGTTTGCCTTATAATTGTTATGTTATTTTTCTGTTGTTGGATCAAACAAAGCCTAGAAAATGACAAACTGAGATAACCATTAATTTGCCACCTGTTGTAGTTTGAGGTTTGCAAGGGGAACAACACACAATTTATACTATTATTTATAATTGTTATCTAAGGAGTCAAATACAAAGAAAGTGCTGGAAATCTGTCCACACACTGAAGACCTAGAGAATCCAGCTGAGGGCCTGGATTCCATGGCAACATCCTGCATGAGTCCAGCTGAAGATCTACAGCCCACGACAAGTTTCCCCATGAGTCCATCTCAAGGCCTAGAATCCATGACAATGACTCATGTAAGTCAGTTTCATGGATCTGCACTGGGAAGGCCCATAGATCAGTGGTGGGACCTATAAAGTCTATGCCAGCAGGGTGAAGGATCTGTACCAGTATGTTGCAAGTTCCATACCAGAGACAAAAAAGCACAGCTCAAAATAAGGAATGGGGTTTCTCTAAAAAGTACCACAGCATCCCCAGCAACAATGAGGTACCAAGTTCTTCCAATGATGAGAACAGCCATGTTCGTATCAGGAATCAGCATGACAAGCTTCTCCCAGAGACTGAACAGCACACATCTTCCCCTCTGGACCCAGAAAGAGATGTTCAATGTAAGGACCAGAGCCCCCCCCCCACCAAAGTGAACTGCATCCATTCTGAGCCACAAGGTTCTGAGCTCCTCTAGTGATAAGAGCTATGTTCACATCATGGAAGCCAGAATGAGCTCTACTCTAGGAGAACCAACAGATGCAAAAGAGCCATACCTCCAAACAACAACACAACTCTTTTGCACTAGGTCTCCTTTTTATGCTGGCAGTAATGCTCAAGTGGGCCATCTACACTAAGAAACACACTGATTCATTTCAGCTGGTGTTTAAATTGATTATCAGTTTTCAATCTACCACACCCCACCTTTAACAGTATGAACTAGATTTTGTGGTTATATAGCAAAATCTAAAATAAATCAGAAAATGATATGTAGTAAACAAATATTCAATATGTCAAATTTCCATTTAGGACAGAAAATTGAAAAGAGGTTAGGAGAATATAGAGAAATAGAAAAACAGGAAGAGATTAGAGTCACAGTAGGAAGACACATGGGGATCACACAAACTCTGGTAAACTGATGCAGAAAACAGGAAAGAGAGTAGGAAGACATAAAATGAAGAACAGAAAAACACTCATAAAGGAACTATAAACCATGTGGACACTGATATAAAAAAAAGGTCAAACAATGAAGGAGAAAAAAGGCAAAACAAAACATCCAGAATAAAATAAGCAAGGGAGAGAGAGAGAGAGAGAGAGAGAGAGAGAGATCCACTTCTAGGCTTGTCTCTGCTGTCACTGGTAGACAATTGTGGAAACACAATCAAGATCTGTGTTGATTTATCCCAGGAAGCCAGTGGTAATTTTATAGCAGTGTAGTGGATAACCTCTGTGAGCCTGCATCTTTATTTCTTCTGAAATTCAGGCTGGATTATGCCTCTGAGGCTGAGAGCAGACCTGTTCAGCATACAGCTGTCAACATATCTTCTGCAGGCTTGAACTGAGCAGGGAGCTGCCAAATGGACCCCGTAGTTGTGAATTCTGAGCTCAGATGTCCCCTCTCCAAGATGGCTCCCAGTATCTCTCTCTAAGGGATGATCGATCCCTTAGAACTCATCCCCATCTAGTGCAGTGCTCCATTTTCCCTGTTCCCTTCCACAGTTGTATCTTTGCATGGAGGCTTCTGGGCTTACCAGCAGTCACTATGTGTCTGTAGGTTTGAAAAAACAGTTTTTTTTCCATGTACTGAGACTTTTCAGGAGACTGAGATTATGTGTAACAGACTAATTTGGTAGAGGAGATTTCAAGATAGCTCAATTTTTAAGCTATAGAATGCTTGCTACTTGCTGCTTTAGGGAGATTTACATTGAAAAAAAAGGAACAAAAAGCCCATTTAAAAACTTTTGAGTTTCATTAGAAAGAAAGATTTTGTCAAGTTGGGGCCTGCAGAGTGATAACTGGGGAGTGATTACTTGGTGGTGAATCACTGGAGACATAACCAGCAGCACATCCCTCCCCAACTCATCCTTTGAGTCTCTGCTTCATGACTGTAATGGTATTGTGGGTGTTGGGTATTGTGCTTAAGCAAGAAGAAACTGACTAACATACCCCTTATATGAACTGCCAAACATAGATAAATTCTGGGCTAGGGGTGTAGCTCCATGGGAGATTGCTTGCATAGCATAGAGGAGGCCTTGCTTTCCATTCCCAGAAAAACCAAAGAAATCTTAATCCTCTCAAGCAAATTTGTGTTACTGAGGTCTTGGATTGGTATTCAGGTAACTGGTAAATGTCTATGGAGTTTCCTCTCAGAGTGAAGATAGTTTGGAATTATGTAGAGGCTACAGTTGTAAAACTATAAATATACTAAATTTCACTGTATTGTGAACTATAAAATGGCTAGTTTTTTTACCATGTAATGTTTGCATCAATAAAATATATTAAAAAGAGTAATGTTGCATGAACACTGTCAAACAAATGCAGATTTTTTTGCGTAAGTGTTTAAATTCATTTATTTAAAAAAGCAAAAGGCCTGGTACTGTAGGAAGCTCTCTGGTTAAGCACATGATTAGGATATGCCCTGAGTTCCATTCCCAGCACCCAAAATAGAAGAGTAAGATAGTAAAAATCTATTACTGAGCAGAAGGAAAGAAGAAAAGAGCCTATATTAATGGTATAATTACCCTTGGCAGAAACTCCAACATCTGTCCACCACGACAGATGCAGTCCATTTTATTTGTGCTATCTTACACTGCCTGAGGACAGTTCAGGAGGACAAATTTGGGGATGGCCTGAAGGGTGAGTGGTCAGGAATTCCCAGGGCTTCTGCAAGGAAGTGGAACTAGTGCTGTGTTTGAGATCCCCTGATATCTAGCTGCCAGACAAGTGCCCGGGTAGTAGCTGTGTCATCAGCAGTGCAACACCAGTGCCCAGGGTCTTTTGTGAACATGGCAGAGCTCACTGCTGTGATGTGAGAGAAGTAGGACATGGATATGAGGATCCACTCTGTAGACCCTGCTGGGACCAGACCAGCCCAGCTGAGTTCACTGTGATGGTCTCAGGGAAGTTCCCATTTTGTGTGTTAATTAGTTCATGTATAAGTCTTGCATCATACTGATTTGTCCTTGGAATAACAACTACAGATTCTTTGCAGGTGCACCAGGGTCCCTCTGCAGAAAGGATCAGTGCCCAGCAAGTGACAGGGTAATTGAAGTTTTGCAAGGACAGAACTCAGGGAATCTCAATGTCTTTAAGTGCTTTGGTTCTAGATAACCAATGCTTACTGCTGGCTGCTGTTCTATAGTCCTGGTGACAACAATCTACATTGAGTGTTTCCTTGTGGTTTAGGTTTGGAAGATAGGGTCTCAGAGAGAATACTTGGAGAACATTCCAGAAGCTGGACAGAACACAGATTTTTCCATTGTGCCTCAGGACCAATTCTCCTAACTCATGGATCTATGTTAAAAGACTGATGGATGAATGTGATGCATGGCAGGCAGAGAAAGTCATGGGTACACAGCCCAAGAAGGGTGTATGCTGCTAATGCTCTACCAGGCTGGTTATTTTGGCCTTGTTCACTCTTTTTACTCAGGTCAGGTGCTGGCCATGGCCTAGATACTGAGAATGGTCTCAGGATATTTGTATGTTCTGATCCTTACAGTGTAGAGTGCATGTATTTATTTGTGGTGCCTATTCTCTGCACACACTGGTACACACACACACACACACACACACACACACACACACACACCACTGCCCTCATGACCTTTATGCACAAATTCAGAATGTGGAAGGAACTTGAGAAACTGGGTGAATATGGCTTATCATGGGTTGTGATATTGCACAATATCACTCACCCCTGAAGGCACTGTTGAAAAGTAGTACAGAAGAGACCTGCTGCCTTTGGAGCTGGAAACATTTTTTTCCTATTCTGGCTATGGTCCTATTGAGGATTGGGAGCTGCTGACTATATGTAGATCTCCCCACTTAAGCTAGGAATATGAACACGATGTCACTCTCTGTATTAGTCTGTGTGACATTACTTGCATACAGCTGACCTATAGTCATCATGCTCTTTTCTACATTACTACAGACCAATAATTTGGAATGAGAGATATCCACAGGTGGCAATAGCAGCTACCACATTTCTCCCTATCTTGGTAAGATTGTGCTGATTTTGCTCTTCTATCTTGACTTTTTTTAGGGTTCCATGGAATTGATCTGAATTAATGTCTTCAGTATGTGTTTGTGAGAGAGACAGGGATCAGGACAGACAGATATGAATCTGATTACACTCACATTTGCCATTCATTGTTCAAAATTTGACTACTGACTCTCCATATGCTTGCATAGTTTCTGTGGTTTCTTTTGCTCTAGATTTCTAGTTTGGTTTCACTGTGACCCAATAGTCTGTCGGAGAGTATTGCAAATCTCTATATTTATTTATGCATGGTAGTGGCCTAGAATTTGGTCTGTTATGGCAACAAGGATATGTGCCTTCTGAAAAAATACCTGTGTTTTCTGCTGTTGTTGGGTAAAACACTCACCAACATGCACAGGTGCACAAGAGGAGAGAGAGAAAGTTCACTGTATCAGAGCAGACACTGTTCTTCATGTTTAGGTGGAAATTCCTTGTGCTGTGATTATGTTTCCAAGTGAGACCACACACATTCACATCAGATCATATTTAGTCTGCCTTCTACTGTTGAGAGTGCTTGTGACTTTAAAAGAAACCACTGTACCTGATTTTCTCTTTTTCATGCTTTATTTTCTGTTCACTTCTGCTTTTACCCTTGTACCCTTACTGAGGTACTTTATACAAGGAGACATTGAGGTCAGCAGTTTCTATGCCCCATATCCTCAGACTACTTATGTATTTTTTAAAAATTTTACATCAGTCTTCTGAGTATTTGGGATTCCAGATGTGCTGCCATGCTTAGCTCAGGGAATCATTAATATGTCTATTGGTATGTTCTCTGAATGAATTCTGAGCTGCTTATTGGGAAATGGGTTAGAAATGCAAATGTTCATGACTATGCTCTAATTTCATTTCCTTTAATGTGCATTTATTGCATAAAACTCTTTCTGCCTTGTGTGACTTGATGTCTCCCAATGCTGTTCTCCTCCCTCTTGTATTGTCCTGGGGTCAATTTCTTGTGTCATACAAAGATTTTTTTTCCAGCATTTTTACAGTCAGCATCTTTCCCAAACATCATGAGCTCCAAGTAGCAGCCTTTCTTTTGTCTACCTCTCCAATATTGACTTGATTCATAATTTCATTCTCTTCTTATTTTCAAAATTTTACAATTGTAGATGCTATTTTCCACAGTATGTGCAATATTCAAGCCCCACTCCCCCCCCCTTTTTTGCCTCATGATTGTCTTTGCTGTCAGCTTGTTTTTCTGTGAGAAGAAAACCATGCAACACAATTCTGGGAGGAATGCAAACCCAGAAGACACCCTGGGTTGTAAAGGCTTTTCCTCCAAAGCAAAACAAGGTAGATAAATCAGGCCTCCTCCTAGGATTGGATTGCCAAATTCAACTATTCTATCTACCACCACATACTGTGTGATGTTGGGAGGAAAAGTTTATCTCTGTGTGTCAGATTGTTAGTATCTGCTGAATGAGAATGTTGACATCTATAGATCACTGGATTATTAAATCAGTTCCTGTATTTATGACCCTTAGACCACTATCTGGCACAGGGTCCATACCCAGTAAATTTTCAGTTTCAATCATTATTTTTCTGGTCTCACAAAGTGTAGGTTATAGTGGAAATTCCTTTTTTTTGTTTTTTAAATTGTCTTTTGAGAAAAAGTCTCAATATATACCTTCAGGCTGGTCATGAGCTCAGTATGTAGCCCTCATTGGCCTCAAACTTGCAGAAATCCTCCTGCCTCAGCCTTCCAGAGGGCTGGAATTACAGGTGTGCACTACCACACCCAGCACAGTGAACTTTGCGGTTTAAAACTGATGTATCAGGTCAGTTTGAAACTGACGTATCAAGTCCATGCATTGCAAGACTTGTCTCATAAGTGAATGCTAATTCACCCAGGCAGAGTTAGACCTCACTCAGTTGTGTTGTTTTCTCTCATTTCAGCATACCTTGTGCTGCCAGTATGGGGTGCTTTAGCAAAGCAAGGGGATCATTTTCCCCAAGTCCATGTGTGAGCATCTTTCCATTTTTGTTTTCTTCAGTAACTCAGCAATCTGTTCTTTAGATCTCACTGCTGTTAACAGAGCTCACACTGCTGATCTGCAGAGAAGTCTCAGCTTGACATATAAGCAGGAGGGTCCTGCTTCATTTTGCTGAAGGAGAACTAGTAGTTGGAAAACAGAAGTAGTTCACAAAATGCAAATGTATGCACAGCAATCAGGCTGATATTCTGCATCCCAGAATCCTGACCGCTAATATGCAGACCCAGCTGCTTCCTTCAGCTCTTGAGACACACACTTCCTTTAGTCAGTGTCATTGACTGAAATAAATCACAGGCTCCATTCCAAATCATGCCTTGGAATTAAACCATCAATGTGTTGGTGAGAGGGAGTGTAGCCTTTGGAAGGGTCCTTATGAACAGAACTTAAGTTGAAATAAAGAGGTTGGGAGGTTGTACTATTCAGTTCTAGAATTTTCCCTATATAGTTAATATTTTCCTTATTTATTTTCCCTTGGTTAGACAAACTATGTATTAAAAAATCATTGTCAGTTAATTCCACCATCTGGAAGCTTTAATTTCCATTGATTGCTTTTTATTTTGAATGTGGGTACCATTTGCCTGTTTATTTATCTATTTTATCCATTTTGAATTGTATCCTGACACACTCTAGAGAATATTCAGTTGCATTTCTGTCACAAGAATATGAAATACTCAGCTATAAAAATGAATGATCTTGAGGCCTTCATAGGCAAATGGAGACAACTTGAGACTATCCTCATTAGTGAAACAAATAAGAATCATATTTATAAATATCTTATTGTGTCTCTAGTGTAAAAAGTAATAAGAAATGTAGGAGTAATAAAAACCTAAAATGTGTAATTGCTATTGTAAAAGAGAGAGGAAAAGAAAG
Source organism: Hydrochoerus hydrochaeris (assembly GCA_004027455.1). Lineage (NCBI taxonomy): Eukaryota > Metazoa > Chordata > Mammalia > Rodentia > Hydrochaeridae > Hydrochoerus > Hydrochoerus hydrochaeris. The sequence goes on along the minus strand of PVLA01009384.1, from coordinate 3,756 downwards.
TACTCTAAAGGATATAACTGCATGTATGTTTAAGTGTGTAAGATAGATGACCATATTATTAAGTTTTTGTTAGATCATTGAGCAGAACTCTTTGCAGTCTTACAGTTTGAATGTCTACTTTGTATAGTTTAATTTTGTAAATTGAACAACTATTTCCAAGATGACAATATGTAACTTATCAACAACAACAACAACAACAACAAAAGAATATAAAATAATGTGTAATGTTTTCCTTTCAGCAGACAGTTCGTTTGGCTCTACTCAAACTCCATAATCTAATTTGCAGTTGAGTAATTTTAGGCTTACATCCATAGACTGCTTGGCACCTGCCTCCTGTATATGTATTAAGTCAGCAGCCCTAAACTTGGAGAAAAATTATGCCTAAAAATGAGGCACCATTCTTTGCAGTTTTTTTTCAAATCAAAGCTTTCTCCTTATTTTGTAGCCTTTGTTACTTTCCTAAACTATTTCTTGTGTCTCTTTTCTTCTTCCTCTCCCTCTGTTTCACCCTCTTCCTCTCCTTCTCATTTTTTTTTAAGACAGGGTTTCCCTATGCAGTCCAGGCTGGCCTTGAACTCATTATGTAGCTTAGACTAGCATCAAACTTCAATGATTCTCCTGCTTCAGTCTCCAAAGTTCTTGGATTATAGTCATGTGTTACCACACCTGGCTTTTTGTTATTCTTTTGACCAACAGAACTACAGAGATCATTTTTTCCTTCAGTTATTTTTGCATGGTGTTGACCACAGCCTGTCCTCGAGTTGAGTTATTTTTACAAATAGGAATTTGCCCTTCTTTCCAGAGTCACTGCCCTTTCCCAGTCTGCCTACTTTTAGTCAATAATGAACACTCATAAATTTAACACATAGTCATTTCTTAGTCTTTCTAGTTGATTGTTATTATTTTTAGAGGAGAAGCCTCATCTGGACTTCTCCAGCTGTACCAAAACCATAAAGTATGCTTTTCCTTTGGCTTCACTTACACTGTTTTCAGCATCACATTTTTCTATTTTTATGTCATTGGTTTTATGTACTTTCTTGCCTCTTGATTTTGACCCATAGTTAGTTTCTCTCTGTGCCTCAGTCCTAGAGAGAAAAAATATGTCTTTTCTTCTAATATTTACATGGTTAGTTTCATTTAAAAACTGATTTATCTCTCTGCTCTTGTCTGCTCCACTGCTCTGTCTATGAGTAAGCTTAACAGTGTATTATAGAGACACTGCTGCTCCCCACATACTAACTCCTTTTCACACCTATCTGACATTAAGTGTTCTTTCCCATTTAACTTTTAGCATCAATTTGTGTGTTTGCAGGGAAAGTTTGTTGTCATGTTTACTTGGCTCTTTCAATTTTTAAATAAATTGAGGAAGACTGATAACTCTAATATTTAGATATCCTATTCAAGTGTATAAAATGCCTTCCATTTTTTGTGTATGCATATTGTTTTGTCCAGTCCTTAAAATTATAAACTTTCTGATTTGTGAATAAGATTTCATGTTCCCTCATCTATACTGAATATATTTGTACATATGCATGAATATTTTACATCTTTTATCCTTTTATTTACTTAGTTTTTGGAATTGGCGATTGGATCCATGATCTCATATAAATCAATCATGTGCTCTACCACTGAGCTACTCTCCATCCCCAATGGCTATCGCTTTTTGCATATTGATTTTCCAGCTTGCTACCCTCCTAAATTGTTCTTTCATTTAAGTGAATTTTATATTAATTCTTAAGGGAGTGTTAATATGCAAATATGTCATTACTGGATGTAATTTCATTTTGTTTAAAATTTTATGCTTTCTAAAATTTTCTTTTATATAATTATATTGGCTCATACATGCAGAAAAATGGTAATTACCAATTGCAATGCTGGATTTCTTGGTTATGTTCCTAAAGAATTTCTCTATCAAGTACTTGGATGTGTGTTTCTCTCTGCTGTTTGTATATATATCATATATATTATACATATTTTATACATTTACATATATATATAATATATATAAAACCACACTAAAGAAATTCATACATATTTCTATTTCTTTTAATGGTTTATAAAAATCATATTGACATTTGTCTCAGAGCTTTTTTAATTTTTGGTGCTGGATATTGTGTATAGGGCTTCTCACATGCTACATAAATGGTCAATCATTGAATAATATTCCAAGATGTCAAAGGCTTTGTAGAAAAATATCATCACTGGAGATTGTCAAATGGACTGCCTTGTAAATCCTGCAGTGAATTTAATAATGAAATTTATAACATTGAAGTATCCTTACATTTTTCTTTTGTGTTTTGAGACATGGTCTCACTATGCAGTTGAGGGTGGTCCTGAGCTCACTTTGTAGACCAGGCTGGTCTCAAACTTGCAACGATCCTCCTGCCTCAGCCTCCCCAGTGCTGGGATGACAGGTATGTGCAACCACACCTGGCATTGTCTTTATATTCTTATGCCTCATGTGATCACAGCATTTATTCTTTTTTTATTTAAAGAGAAAAAAACAAAAAAGTAGAAAAATTACAGAATTTCAAAAAAAAAGGATAAACAGTAAGAGATCACTGGTTGATAAATTACATATTGTCCTTTTAGAAATAGTTGATCAAGTTACAAATTTAGAGCATAAAAGTAGACATTCAAGCAGTTAGACTGCAAACAGATCTGTTGAACAATCCAACAAGAACTTAGAAGTATGGTTATCAATCCCACACACTTAAACATCTATGTAGTTATATATTTATAGTACTTCCTATTTCCTATCTTTTTTACAATAGCAATTACACCATCTATTCTTTTTTTAAAATTTATTTAAAGAAAAAAAACAGGTAAAAGGAAGAAATTTTATAGAATTTCAAGAAAAGAAGATAAACAGTAAGAAATCACTAGTTGATAAATTACATATGATTCTTTTAGAAATATTTATTCAAGTTACAAAATTAAAGCACACAAAGTGGACACTCAAGCACTGAGAGTGCTAACAGATCTGTGCAACAATCCAACAAGAACCTAGAAATATGGTTGTCAATCCCAAACACTTAAACATACATGCAGCTATATCTGTTATAGCACTTCCTGTTTCCTCTTTTTTTTACAATAGCAATTATACATTTTTAAAATTTTATTTAAAGAGAAGAAAAAAAAGCAAAATAGAAAAAAGGGTAGCAACAATACAGAATTCTAAAAGAAAGAAAGAAAAAGTAAAATGAGAAAAAGCCCCACTAACAAATCAGTAATTTATAAATTACATACTGTCATCCTGGATGTAGTTGTTCAAGTTATAAAGCTAAAGCGTACATAGTAAATATTCAAACAGTCAGACTAAACAGTTCTGCTCAAAGATCCAACAAAGATGCAGCAGTATGGTCATCTATTTTACACACTCAAACATACATGCAGTTATATCCCTTAGAGCACTTTCTTTTCCTCTTTTTTACAATAGCAATTACACATTTTGGTTTTATTACACTTGTAGTTCTTATTTACTTTTTACACTAGAGACACAATATGATATTTATAAATATGATTCTTATTTATTCCACTAATGAGGATAGTGTCAAGTTGTCTCCATTTGTCTATGAAGGCTTCAAGATCATCCTTTTTTATAGCTGAGTAATATTCCATTGTATACAAATACCACATCTTTTTCATCCCCTCTGCAGTTGATGGGCATCTTGGTTGTTTCCAGGATTTAGATATCACAAATTGTGCAGCTATGAACATGGGTGCACATATATCACTGTGATATGAACTTTTCAG
>PVLA01009383.1:0-75953 GCA_004027455.1 Hydrochoerus hydrochaeris | reverse complement strand
AAGAACTAGAGAAAAAAGTACATGAGCATGGGAAACTGATTGAAACTTTGAATGAACAATATAGAAAACAAGCAGAATTCATGAAACAAACTCAAAGAGACATCCAAGAAAAAAAAATTCTATTGAAAGCATGCAAAACCGCTTAAAGGAAGCTGAGGATAGGATTTCCGACCTTGAGGACAGGATCACAGTTAGTGAACAGGAAAGCACAGAACTTTTAAAAACAACAAAGCAGCATGAAATGACAATCCAGAAGCTTCATGATGATGTCAAGAGCAACAATATAAGAATAATGGGCATTAGCAAAGATACAGGAGTCCAGGCAAATGACATGCATAAAGTAATTACAGAAATAATAGCAGAAAATTTCTCAAACACAGGGAAAGAATCTGATATGCAGATAAGTGAGGCATATAGAGCACCAAACAGTCATAACCAAAATAAATCCACACCCAGACACATAATAATTAAGATCTCACACATACAGCATAAAAACAGAATACTAAAAGCTGTCAGAGAAAAGACACAACTCACCTATCAAGGAAAGCCCATTAGAATCACAGCAGACTTTTCAGCACAAACCCTCAAGTCAAGAAGAGCTTGGAATGAGGTATTTTGAGCCTTGAAAGAATACAACTTTCAACCCAGACTGATGTACCCAGGAAAACTTTCATTCAAATTTAATGGAGAATAAAGATACTTCCATGACAAAGAACAACTGAAGAAATTCATGTCCACCAAACCAACCCCAGAAAGAGTACTGAAAAACATACTAGACAGAGATAAAAATGACCACAATCCATAAAACAACAACAAAAAGAAACCATGAGGTAGGATAAGCAATTAAATAAGAAGAAAAGCAGAAAGAAACAACTGGAACATAACATGGCAAAGTCAAGCCAGTACATATCAGTGATATCCAAAATTGTAAATGGCCTCAATTCACCTATAAAAAGAAATAGATTGACAGAATGGATCAAGAAACAGAACCCCACAATATGCTGTATACAAGAAACACATCTGACCCAAAAGGAAACTCATAGATTAAAAGTCAAAGGATGGAAAACAGTATTCCATGCAACAGGAACCCAGAAAAAAGCAGGGGTAGCTATTCTATTTGCAGACAATGTGAACTTCAAACCTAAAATGATTAAAAGAGATACAGAATATCACTACATACTTGTTAGTGGAAAAATTCAAGAGGAAGAGCTAACAGTTATAAATATATGTGCACCAAATACAGGAGCATCCAACTATATAAGACAGATACTAATGGACATGAAAAACCAAATAAACAAGAACACAATTATAACAGGAGATCTTAACAGCCCTTTGTCACAAAGAGATAGATCAATTAGACAATAAGTCAGCAAAGAAATAACAGAACTGAATCATACCTGTGAGCAATTGGACTTAGTAGATGTTTACAGAGTGTTCCACCCAACCACATCAGAATACACATTCTTCTCAGCAGCATACAGGAGATTCTCCAAAATAGACCATATATTATCCCATAAAACATTCTTAAGTAAATGCAAAGGTATTGAAATCATACCATACATAATATCTGACCATAGTGCACTGAAATTGGAAATTAATGGCAAAAGAAATTGTAAAACCTGCATAAATACATGGAAATTAAATAACAGCCATTTGAACCACCAGTGGGCTACAGATGAAATTAAAGAAGAAATAAAGCTATACCTACCTACAATTCAATGAAAATATAGAAACAACATACTGTAATCTGTGGGATGCAATGAAAGCAGTCTTAAGAGGGAAATATATAGCAATAAACTCTCATATCAAGAAAACAGAATGAGCACAAATAAACAACCTAATGCTCCATCTCAAGTGTCTAGAAAAAGAAGAACAAGCTAAACCCAAATCTCATAGAAGAGACGAAATTATAAAGATTAGAGCAGAAATCAATGCAATTGAAACTAAAAAAAAAACCACAAAGAATTAATGAATCAAAACTGCTTTTTGTGAGAATAAACAAAATTGACAAACCCCTAGCTAACCTTATCAAGAGAAAGAAAGAAAAAAAACCCAAATTCATGCAATAAGAACTGAAAAGGGAGAAATTACTACAGATCCCATGGAAATTTCAAAGATCATGAATACCTACTTTGAAAATCTCTGCTCACATAGAATGGAAAACACAGAGGAAACAGACATCTTTCTAGAAACTTATGAACTACCAAAGCTCAACCAAGAAGATATAGCAATTTTGAGCAACCCAATATCAGTTAGCTACTGAAATTGAAAATGTAATTAAATACTTACCAAAAAAGAAAAGTCCAGGTACTGATGGATTCACAGCTGAATTCTACAAGAAATTTAGAGAAGATTTGATGCCAGTAATCCTTAAACTCTTCAATGAAATTGAGAAAAAAAACAATCCTCCCTAAATCATTTGTGGAGGCAAGTATTACTCTGATACCAAAACCAGAGAAAGATCCAACCAAAAAAGAAAACTATTGGCCAATCTCACTAATGATCATTGATGCAAAGAGTCAACAAAATACTGGCAAATAGAATGCAGCAAATCATCAAGAAGATTATACATCATGACCAAGTGGGGTTCATTCCAGGAATGCAGGGATGGTTTAACATATGCAAATCAATAAATGTAATACACCACATCAACAGAGCCAAAAACAAAAACTACATGGTCATCTCAAGAGATGCAGAAAAAGCTTTTGACAAAGTCCAACACATGTTCATGATAAAAACCCTTCAGAAACTCGGAATACACGGCGTCTACCTCAACCTTATAAAGGCCATCTATGACAAACCAACAGCCAACATTATACTAAATGGACAAAAACTGAAAGTTTTCACTTTAAAATCAGGAACAAGACAAGGATGTCCACTATCACCACTCCTTTTCAACATAGTTCTGGAAACACTAGCCAGGGCAATCAGACAAGAGAGAAAAATAAAAAGAGTAAAGATAGGAAAGGAAGAAGTTAAATTATCACTATTTGCAGATGACATGATACTCTATATAGAAGACCCAAAAAACTTCATTAAAAGACTGCTAGAGGTAATAAACAAGTTCAGCAGTATAGCTGGATACCAAGTCAATGCTCAAAAATCAATAGCATTCCTGTACACAAACAAAAAAGTCACTGAGAGAGAAATTATGGAAATATCACCCTTTACAATAACATGTAAAAAAATGAAATACTTTGGAATCAACCTAACTAAAAATGTAAAAGACCTATATGCTGAAAATTATACTATGCTGAAAAAGGAGATTGAAGAGGATATTAGAAAATGAAAGGATATTCCTTGCTCGTGGTTAGGAAGACCCAACATTGTGAAAATGGCCATACTCCCAAAACTGTTATACAGATTTAACGCAATCCCAATCAAAATACCATTGACATACCTCGCAGATCTAGAGAAAACACTTCTAAAATTCATTTGGAAACAGAAGAAACCTAGAATAGCAAAGGCATTTCTAGGCAACCAAAGCAAGGCAGGAGGCATCTCAATTCCTGACTTGAAGCAGTATTATAAAGCCACAGTGATAAAATCAGCCACAGTGATAAAATGGCAAAGAAATAGACCTGAGGATCAATGGAACAGATTGGAAGATGCAAGCACAATTACAAAGACACTCAGTCACCTGATATTTGACAAAGGGGCTAAATATGTCCACTGGAAGAAGGATAGTCTCTTTAATAAATGGTGTTGGAAAAATTGGTTCTCTACATGCGGAAGACAAACTAGATCCATGCATATCATCATGCACAAAACTAAAGTCTAAATGGATCAAAGACCTCAATATTAAAACAGAAACACTAAATCTACTGGAAGACAAGGTAGGTAGAAGTCTTGGAGACATAGAGGTAGGCAGAGAATTCATGAACCAAAGGCAAACTGCATGGGAAACACTTCAAAGAATCAACAAATGGGTTCTCATATTATTAAAAAGTTTCTGCACTTCAAAGGAAATCACCAACAGAGTGAAAAGAAAACCAACAGAGTGGGAAAGAATTTTAACCAGCAACCTCTCAGACAAAGGACTTGTGTCTAGAATATATAAAGAATTGAGAAATATCAAGCCCCCCGTAATTCAAAGACCCTCTCCAAAAATGGGCATCTGAGATGAACACACAGTTCTCAGAGAAAGATATACAAATGGCAAATAAATACATGAAGAAATATTCACCATCACTGGTCATCCAAGAAATGCAAATTAAAATAGCACTGAGATTCCACCTTACTCTGGAAAGAATATCTGCCATCAAGAAATCAACTGATAACAAATGCTGGTGAGGCTGTGGGGAAAAAGGAACACTGCTCCACTGTTGGTGGGAATGTAGACTGGTGCAACCATTACGGAAATCCATATGGAGAATTTTCAGAAGACTAGGATTGGAAGCCCCATTCAATCCAGCTATCCCCCTGCTGGGTATTTTCCCCAAAGAACTGAAAAGTTCATATCACAGTGATATATGTGCACCCATGTTCATCACTGCACAATTTGTGATAGCTAAATCCTGGAAACAACCAAGATGCCCATCAACTGCAGAGTGGATGAAGAAGATGTGGCATTTTTATACAATGGAATACTACTCAGCTATAAAAAAGGATGACCTTGAGGCCTTCATAGGCAAATGGAGACAACTTGAGACTATCCTCATTAGTGAAATAGATAAGAATCATATTTATAAATATCATATTGTGTCTCTAGTGTAAAAAGTAAATAACAACTACAAGAGTAATAAAACCAAAATGTGTAATTGCTATTGTAAAAAAGAGAGGAAAAGAAAGTGCTCTAACGGATATAACTCCATGTATGTTTGAGTGTGTAAAATAGATGACCATATTGCTGAATCTTTGTTGGATCTTTGAGCAGAACTGTTTGTAGTCTGACTGTTTGAATATTCACTATGTACCCTTTAACTTTGTAACTTGAACAACTACATCCAGGATGACAGTATGTAATTTATAAATTACTGATTTCTTAGTGGGGCTTTTTCTCATTCTCCTTTTTCTTTCTTTCTTTTAGAATTCTGTATTGTTGCTACCCTTTTTTCTGTATTTTTTCTCTTCTCTTTAAATAAAATTTTAAAAATGTATAATTGCTATTGTAAAAAAAGAGGAAATAGGAAGTTCTATAAAAGATATAGCTGCATGTATGTTTAGGTGTGTGGGATTGATGACCATATTTCTAGGTTCTTGTTGGATTGTTGAACAGATCTGTTTGCACTCTCACTTGCTTTAGTGGCCACTTTGTGTGCTTTAATTCTGTAACTTGAATAACTATTTCTAAAAAACAATATGTAATTTATCAACTAGTTATTTCTTACTGTTTATCTTCTTCTCTTGAAATTCTGTAATATTTCTACCTTTTTCCTGTTTTTTTTCCCTCTTTAAATAAAAAAAAAAAGAAACAACTTTCAAGCTGGAAGAAATAATACTCTGACTTTAATATGCTATGAAAGAGCTGTTATTGATAACAGGATTACCATTACCCTTGGTTTCAGTCTTCTTAACTTCATGAGCGAAGGAGAGGAATATGCAGTGACAGAGCAGATGGAGAGAGCAATGGTTGCTTTCAGAAGATGGGGAGTAGCTCAGCAAACATACTATGGACTCTTTTTGGGATGCGCCTGGTGATGTCCGGTGTTGGGAGCAGAAGAGCTATGTGATCTCAGTGCGTATTTTTTGTTCCCTGTGAAGTTATAAAGACATCAGAAAGCCCTGCTAATCTGCTACAAATCTAAACAATTATAACCAGAGTCAGGATGCTTTCTTGAAGAGAGAAGAGCAAAAGGAAGATAAATTGAGGTGGCACAGAAGAGTCAAAATGAGAAAAGTGATTACAGTTACAGCATAATGACAAATATGAGTAATAAACACTCCCCCTTCCCAGTGTACACATCCTTGCTAATGAAACACTCACAGACTGTGCAAATAATGGCCACCATGAAGGACGGCGTGGGCAATAATAACATAGTGAAATAATCAGGAGAGGTAGCACTTCCCCAGAAGGATGTAACACAGCAGAAGTAACAGATGGAAGCTGATGGAAGGAAGGGAAAGGGAGGCTGTGAGATGCTTCTTGTCCTAATAGAAACAAAGAGCATGGATCATGGGGATAGTGCAGAGTGGGAAGGAAGTGAATCTTAAATAGCAGAATTTTCTGCTTGATGCACTCATTTTGTTCACTTGGACTTTTTTCCCAGTCCTGGGACTCGAACCCAGAGAGTACTGAGTTACATCCCCAATTCCTGCCCACTCCCTCTTTTGGTGTTTTTAGGTAGGGTCTCACTCAATTGCCCAGGCTAACCTCAAACTCACAATCCTCCTGCCTCAACCTGCCAAGTGCTGGGATTCCAGATGTGTACCACCGTGCCCTGCTAGCCTTGGTTTGATAAGCTTTAATTCAGCTTAATTTAACTAGAATCATCATTGTTGACACCACAGTCCATTGCAGAGAGGCACCAGGGTTCTCCAGAGCTGAAGAACAGATTTCCTGCTGTCAGGGCCTCACCATCCAGCAGGCAGAAATGGGAAGGAGTGAGGGGATACAGATGCTATGTCATGTGCTAATTACCAGGAGACACACTCCTGGTAATTGTGCCCTCCTCCATACCCAACAGAAGGTTTATGGACCCATCTTGGTTTATGAAGGATAAACAGTCTATTGAGGTTATCAAATTCATCTGCAAATATCAGACACTTTTGTTGTTATTTTATTGTTGTCTCAGACTTTTTGAGATGCTGTTTTTTATTTCCCCAGAGGGGAAATATGAGAGAAATTTCTTTAGTGAAAACCATCCAGAGAAAAGTATTTATTTCTGATATCTATTATTTGCATGACAGCAGACACTTCTAAGCATAAAGATTTCTCCAATTTTGATAATAATTATATAGAATAGCTTTTATTGTTCACAACTGAAGAGAAGACAGAAAGAGGTCAGGCCAGTTGAAATGTGCTGCCCAAGATCACACAGCTAGAAAAGGGCAGAGTTATAGTCGTGACGCATGTCTTCCCAACATCCTGAGCATATTGTTCTAACACTTGCCATGTTTCATTTTCAGATAGCAGAGGAGAAAGAGCTAAGAGCTAAGCACAGGAACACGTATACTGTAGGTGTTCAAATGAAGAGGCACTGGTTTTCTGATGTGGGGTGGACAATCCAAAGGCACTATGACAAATGAATTAGGTCTATGAGGAAGACAATTTTAATAAAGACTTGCATTTCGTTCATGGGGCCATGGAGAGAAAACTATCCAGATTTCCAAGCTGATAATGTATTCTGAAATTAGTTAAATCATAAGGCACACTGTGTTATGTTGAGAAGACTTTCAAGTGGATATTTTGAAAATCCATAATAAGAATTTTGAGTTTTATTATGAACACGATGAGGAGGCCCCATAGTTGTCAAGGAGGAACATGAATCAACCTGATCTATATATCTGATTCATAAAGGATGAGAACAGGGTGGTCAAGAGAAGCAAATATGTATAATGTTTAGGATGAATCTGGAGGCTCATTGAATTAGTATAGGTAAAAAGGAAAATCAAAAAGAATGTAGTCAACAGAAAAAATATTGCAAAAACTAGAATTATCAGAATTTCTACCTTGGTGTGGTGGGTGAAGATGGACAGCCGTTGGCCACTAGAAAATGCACGCATATAAAGAAGACACAAAGCATTATTAGGCAAGACAAAAGCTGAGCAGAGGAGCAGGTTTTAGGAGGGGAAAGGTGAAGAACTCAGCTTTACTCAAAGTGGCATATAGGAATGTAGCGAGAGACCTCGGAATCTTCTTCCGCAGCTCAGGAGAGAGCTGAAGGCTTGCGATATGGATGGGAATATTTATGCTCATTGGGCGATTTGCAAGATCATCTCCATTTTGTCTACAGGAAACTGGAGGACAAAGCAGGAATATTCACTTCCGTATGACTACCTATGCTCTAAGTTAAAAATAACTTAATTTGCACCAACATTTACTGAGGAAAAGGCACTGCAAGCCTTTAGTCTAAAAAGGAGAAAATAAATAATTCAAACCCTATAAATATTCTACCAAATTCTACTGACAGCTCATGAATTATAGACTCTTACTCCTTCTAGGGCTCTTTGAAAATGTACGAATGTGTAGGTTGGGAACCTGACCATCCCACAGGCCTACGGTGACTCTTCCATTTACATTCTGATTCCTTGGGATGAGATGCTATGGACACATCGATACTGGAGGTTCAGTCTCTGTACCCTAAAATGTTTGTGACTATTATCGTTGCTTCTGTCTCTAGTTAAACTGTGATTTTGGGAATTATATTGTCTCATGCTCTGCCTTTTTGAAATCTTCGTGTTATTCTCTCTAAAGCCTCTTAAGAAATTTATAAGAATCAGCAGTATGTATTCCAATTGAGAAACATGCCTTCTCTTTCTAACATTAAAAGGAAGACCTTTTTTCCTTAGCTGTCATTTTCAAAATTATCTTTTATGTTATGTGTGTGGCATATTATTACATTATTTTAGAAACTGTAGGAGTATTACTTTATTATGCTCTAACGCTGGTAGTATAATTACTATGACTATTAGCTAGGCTTGGTGTTACATGCCTGTAATTCTAGCATGGAGGCTGAGGCAGGAGAATTGCAAGTTTAAGCAATTTAGGGAGACCTTGTCTCAAAATAAAAAATGGGAGGGAGCTATATTTCAGTGAGAAGGCCCTGTATTCAATGCCCAGTACTATACAAGAAAAAGATTTTAATCATTTAAAATCTTTTCTGATAGGATAAAATGGATATGTTGTATTGTATGGAAAAGGAGGCACTGTTTCCTTTGGAGTATGATATTTAGATTTTAGCTTCTGAAGTTTAGGAATAGAAAAATTCCTTCATTAGTTTACAGATGCTTCATAATCTACTGCGTTCCCAGAATTTAGCCTTGGAGGTTGTGGGCAGCCCAGAGACTATACTGTCTGACTGGTATCTTCCAGGCAGTATCTGAGTCTTCTGTAGATATTTTTGGTCTGTATATAACCATGGATCTAAATCCAGGAGAGACATTTGGTGGTGACTATCTTTTTAGGTCCTAACCTGTCCTCTATGGAGGTATTTCAGAGCTTTGACATCTCAAGAACAGAAGAGATGCCAGAATGTGCTGTGTGTATCCTAGATATCATTGAGAATAGTTTTCCAAGGTCAGGTAGATGTTCCAGTTTGAATTCTTGGAGGCAGGGCTTTTATTATTACCAGCCTATTCACAGCATAACATTCATAGAATGCTTATAAATATCCATCTTTAACTCTCAGGCAGTAAATGTCCTCAAGTGATTAGCTGACCATAGTTTAACCTCTGTTTCCTTCATGGGCAACTGATATTTCATTAAGTTTGTTTTAATACTGTGCCTTTATGATAAGAAAGGTACTCAGTTTTAGCATTTTATGGTTATTTCTAATGCTTAACTCAATGATTCTGGGTTTTTTTTTCCTTTCTTTTTCGGTACCAGGAATCAACTCAGTAGTGATTTTAATGGGATTATTCCCCTTAGAGGAGCCTCATTTTACCTGCATTATATAAGTACCTGTTAGTACCCAAGTGTTTAAAATAGGGTATTTTGCATACATTTTATTAAGGTATCTGAAAATGTGATCTATTCTCTTTAGAGAGTAATTACATGATAACTTGTCAAAGGAAGCCATAGCGTGAGAGTTTGGATTTGGACTTTAGTGTCAGAATTGTTTTGAGGTCAACTCTGCCATTTACTGGGTCACTTAGGTTAAATTATTTTAACTGTGAGGTTCTCAGTTCCCATGGTAACATAATTACATCACAGGACTGTGAGGATTAAAGGAGAGAATATATAGGAAGAGCTAACTTGAAAAATGAGGTTATTTGGGGTTCATGGCTCCTGCCCATTCATTTGCTACAGGAAATGGTAATGATCCCTGTATGGAGGTGAAGCAGCGAGGCAGGGATAGTCACGCACAGTCACATTGTCTCACAATGTGGTAAGTCAGGACTGGGAGGAGTAGAGTAGGACTGGGCAGAGAGGACTGGGCAGGTGGAATGGAAATTCGTTTGCATTCACTGACTGTGCCTATCACAAAAAGAACACACACACAGTGGATGTTACTCACTCATGTAAAAATACTGGGGGTGGGGTTTTATAAATGGGTATATACAATTTCAACTGCATAGCAAAGGAGTTAGGAAAGTATATTTTTTCAATGTTTATTATCTATATAGTGTGCTGTATTTATTATATTTTTCCACATTTCTGCCATATAATTATCATGATGCCAAAAGTGGAAATGACTTTCCTAAAATTTGGAAAACTTAATTTTCCCAAGACTGATATCTTAAATTTTTCTTTAGACTGTAATTGAAGAGCTCATGAAGTTTTTCATTTGGTAATGCTGCCTCCATCACAGAACATGAGACAAGAGACTAAAAAGAGATGGATCGAAGAAGAGACTGGGATAGATCGACTTGGGTGGGTCCAGGTGGTTTCTCCAGTATGTGCAGAAACCCCTTCCTAGCCTCTCTGATATAGGTAGAACTGGTTCAAACATTTTAAGGTGGTCCAAGGTTAGACACATATTTTAGAAAGGAGGGAATGTTTGCTGTTATGGAAGGATTAGAAACACAAACATATGTCCCACAAGGTAGACTATGGCCAGACAAACTCCAAAACTTACAACTAAGAAAATTTTCCCTTGTTTATAAACCAATGCATTTCTTTTCCTTCTCTTTGGGCACTGCTGTGTTTTTGCTTTGTTTGCTAGAGTTTTCTAATCAAACTTCTCTGGTGAGATACAGAAGTAGGCCATGGGCCATGTGTCCAGAGATAGTGAAATAGGTTTGCCAAGCCTCAATCAGCATTGTAAGATATTACAAACACACAACTTCATGCGTTGTTCTAGGGGGTGAGGTGGGCTAGTAGTCCTGAGACTAGCTTCTTAGTCTAGGGAAATTTCAGTGAAGAGAACAAATAAACTGAGATGATTTCTTGTGAAAATAAAGAAAAAATTACCATGTAGGCAACATCTAAAGTGTCTTTCAAAGTGGAGTTGGGTGACTGTTTTAGAAGCAAGACTTATGCAGGATTCCAGCTGCTGTCTGAAATGTGAACATGGTCACTTTTGCCTTGACCTCAGGCATCTGGAACAACTAAAACATCTGGACAATTACACTATGCCCAGACTCAAGATGCATATGGAGGCTATCAGACTCTTGTGTTTTGAACTCTATATTCTATTTCTACACTCTTTTCTATCCTCTATAAGTTGCATTGTGCAGTTCATCTCAACATAGAAACTTCCACTTTTCCTGCCTTCCTTGAAAAATTAATTCAGAGGTACCTGAATCCTCGTTCATCCAATTTGTAACTCCTAAGACTCTTCATAAAGTCTTTCTTTTGCTTTTGGAGTTTAATCGGTACTCTGCATGTGGCCCCTATCGGCTCTAAATGTGGTCTCATGAGTTTATTTATTTATCACTGTAGCGATTATCAGGGTTCTGTCAAGTGTGCTCCAGAAACTATTCTAGTTGCCGGGAAAATATCTGTGAGCAATTTAGACAATATCCTTGTTGTTATCTTGTGCACGTTTGGGGCTAAGTAGGTAGAGGCTAGACAATAACCAATACAGATGTCCTATAATTTTAGGTAGAGATAAACACTTTGCTGGGAAATAAAAAAATGGTAGGGAAGGAATCTGAGAGCAACTGCACAGACACTTGAGGGATCAGTCCAGACCCCTCTGTCTGGACTCAGAGATGGGAAGTAGCAGGCACGAGACTGTATGGGATTCTGCACAAATGCTTTCTGGGAACAGGTACACCTTAATTCAAACGAGCAGTGACTGAGGTTCCTTCCCCTGTCCTTCAAAGGCTGAGATCATGCAGTGGGGGGGGGGTAGAGCTTTATGATTATAATCGAGGTTCTCCTCAGTTTCTCAGAAAGCCCCTTTCTTCCCCTCATGCATTTCTTTGATTGCGGAATGTTGGTTGCTTATCAATTATCCATGACCTTCTGGGTGGGGTGTCACTCTTCTGGTTAAGCTTGAAATAATTGCTTTAATTATCTGTGGATTGGCCAGTATATTTCCATCCAAGTTTAAGGCTAACAGAAAATGGGTCATCTTACCTCTCTTTCGTAAGGTGGCACGGCGAGGTTAAGCTCAGCTCAGGTGGTCAGATTGTCTTTAAGGACTTGGCAGCTGCTGTTTGGAAGGCACTCCGAGAGAAAGGAAAGAGTGATGAGGGAAAGTTGGCCTCCTGCTAGAAAAGGAGACAGTGGCAAACCTGGGGACGTACCACAGATTGGTAGAAACAGGGAGGGTTTTATTTTTTTTCTTAATAGTTGCTGCCAGGGAGCTGTGAGGTATGATTGGAAACTATGGTGACTGTCTTTAGTTGTGCCCTCTTGATTCTCTTCAGTGTTCTGAATCGGTTAATATGTTTATATTTTATGCTCATTTTTACCCTGGGGAAGAACCAGAAGTCACAATGTGTCAGATCTAGTAAATAAGGTGGATGAGACACATGGTAATGTTTTTAAAAGCCTCCCTTTCCACTGGGTGGCACAGGGCGGTGCATTCGCCATTTTTGTTTTTTTAAATCATACTTGTGACATATGGGTTGTGTTGGGAAGGGGGGACCAGCAGAGGCCACTGGGCTTGTGTAAAGGCAACAGGGCCTGGAATTTATTGTACCTGCAGGCAGGCAGAGAGCATGATTAGACCATCTGCAGTGAGCAAAGAGAAGTGTGTCTCTTCTTACAGGGGTGGAGAGAAGGCAGAGAAATTATACAGGATGATCTCAGTAAACATCTGTGGTTAAAGTTCTCTGGCAATCTTGCATCTCAGTAGGCAGAGTCTTTGAAGCCTCTGGTGTAAATTTTTCAGGTGTCCCCAGATGTCCAGGAACCTGCAAAATTTCTTGTCCTATCTATCTTATCACCTTTTCTGTTCTTGCCCATGACAACTTCAGTACTGAGCTAAGTTCCCTGCTGAGAGCTGAATTCCCTGCAGGAACTCAGAAGCTGGCAAGCAGTCTGGGGCTGGGGGAGCCAGGTTCCTTTGGAACCTTACAGAGAGGACCTCCACAGCTGATTCAGAAAAACAGCAAGAATGGGGAGATTAAGTATATTGGGTATTAGAAGAAGTATTTGTGTAGGGGTAATAGCGACAATGTGTCTTTCACTGTAATGTTATAAAATTTAAACATTCACTGTATATTTTGATTGCTCCTAGTCTTAAAAAAAAAACACAATGAGTGCTTGGATTCTTAAATATTTGCAGCTGTGTTTTGGTCTCAGTGTTTTTCTTCTAACTCATATATTTCCTTCATCTGCATGGATCCCTCCCCCTACCATTCCTTCATTTCCTCCCAGAAGAGTGTATTATTGGAGAAGTTAATTTAACTGGAAAAGCTGAAACTGACAATGTAGAACTTTGATTCTGCTGCAAATGCAGCCCTGATTATTACAAAATCTGCCAATGACAGGTCTAATATGTCTCTTTTTACTGGTAAATTATTATTCATCCTGCAAGGTGTGAGAACTTAATCTTTCGTGTAAGGAGCTCAGAGCCTGAGCACCACAATTATCAACCCATTTCTTCCTTTTCTTGAGAGACTTCAAAAGGGACTTGAAATATTCCCCTGTCCTGCTGCTTGGTGTTTCTGTAGGCTCAAATCTGCTGGTTAAAGTTTTACCCAATTCTGCTCTTTTCTTTCTCTCTGGTCTCCTTGATATTGTTAATGTTTTAGATAGAGATTTGTTTGCCAAGTAAACAATGAAGCAAAACACAATATTTCAGTTTGTTCTATTTCCACAAGTTCACACATGTTTGGAGTTGGTATAAAATAGAGGAAAGAGTGGGGAGGTTTGGAGTCAGATCAGTTTGCATTCTGATTATACAGTGCATCATTTTTTAGCGGTGTAAACTAAACCAAGTCTTGAGCTTTAGCTTCCTCATGTACAAAATAAAGTGAATTAGACCTCTTTGGTCTGGTTATTCTAAGAAAGATCTGGAATAGGGTACCTCAGTGTGAGATGCTGGGATATGCCCATCATTCATTTGTTATTAATCCATCCTTTCAAATTTAACATTAGCAAATGTAATTGAACCGTCTACCTATTGCACAGTGAGTGACCCAACACTTCTCCCTGTACCTTCCAGCCTCCTTTTTTCCCCACCACTCTGTGTTTCTCTTTCCATTTTATTTTTGGTCTTCCTGGGGCAATTTTTTAAAAAAACTAACTTTATTATGCAAATCAATTTTCTTTATTTGATTTTATTAAAGAATATGTATGTGTGTGTGCATATATATATATGTATATATATATATATATATGGTAATATGATTATATAAATGATGAAAAAATTAACATGCTACAAGTACTGTATTTAACTCATTATTTGATTAGGGGACTAGTTATAAGATGTTAAATTTGGTTTAAAGAAAAAGTCAAAGACCATATATGCATGCAGTGGTAAAATTGGCTAATATTCCCCTGTCTCTAAGAAACTCTATGTCTTCTGTACACAGCTTACATATCTACGGACAAGATCACTTGATGTGCTCTATGACTTCCCTGAAGCCAATGAGGAGGTGGAGTAGTATGTTAGGGAGGGCACCTAGATTACATTCTTTTCCATTTCGGAGTCTTTCACAGCTATTCTTGACAGCTCTCTCCTCCTTATTTTGGGTCTAGACAGATAGACTATTTTTATGGTATCAAAACTGTCCATCAGTTCTAGACTATAACTAAAACACAGACCAGTCCTTTCTTCTCAGGGGTATACTAAACCATCTTTGTTCTCCTCCTCTGTCATGTAAATAAATTCCCTGACACATTGTATACAATTGAAAATGCTACTTCTTTATCCTTTGCCCTTTCTGATTTTTCTTTACTTCTCAGTTCAAACACTGTAGCTGTTGTATACTTTGTGAAATTTCACATATTTGTATCATCATGGTTTCATCACCAAGAGTGTTAATGCTCATCACAAAAATGGTAATGTGGGAGGTAAAGCACTTTTTAATTAGCTAGATCCAGCCACCACACAATATATATGTATCTCAAAACATCATGCCATATGTAAATACATACCATTTTATTTTTTAATTTACTTAAGAATAAAAGAGTATTAAGTGCCATATAATATGCTGATGTCTTATATACCAGGTAAGAACTACTTTAATGTCTGGATAATTCTCATAAGATCTTCTATAGATCTATGGACTTAATGCTTTTATGTAAAGTTGAGTTAACTCAAGAATGTGATAAAGTGAGAGAGTGGCTTCAGGTATGTTAGATTGTCCTTAACTTTCATTTTACCATCAGAGCAGGTCTTTAAAAATAAATTGGTCATGACTCAATGGCATAGAACCTGGAAGGAAACAAACAAATGAGATAGGACTAGAAGATCTTTGAACTCTTTCTAATAATAGGCTTTGATGAGAAAATAAAAATTACCTTTTTTAGGTCATGCAATAAAACCAGGGAGGCTTTATTTAATTGCCTTTCATAAAATGGAAAAAGAATCTTATTGCTTCTCAACTTGCTCATCAGTGTTACGACTCATGTACAACCGTACTTCTCAAAATGGGTTTTGTGGTCTAACTGGATTTTTGGCAACACCCTCTAACTCAGAATATATGGGGATGAATTTCAAGAGTTTGAATTTTTATAGATGGCAGATGAGTTTTTTTGTACAAATTAAAGTTTACAAGAAATGCAGATAGTAAACATGCACATAAGAAAAAGAAATAGAAGTTGACTTCCTGCCAGCCTTGTTTTCATTTTACTTGAGAGCCTGTGGCATAAGAGACCACTTGGTGGTTATTCTTACCCAGGCTGTGGTTGAGCAATGCAAGACTCATTGTCCAGTCTCAGCTGCGGAGTGGCTTCTTCAGGCTTCAGTGGGAACTTGCTGAGCAGAGCAGAGGACCCTGCCACACCTTCAGACCAAATCTGACCTTGGTGTGTGTGCTCCGAGTTCAGGGTATGGGTAGTCTGTTTGCCCTCAATGTTCTTCATGATTATGGCTATTTCAGCTGCAGTTTGCTATTCTTTTCAGACCTATTCAGAGTCTGTAGAAACAGAGGTCAGGCAAGACCTCCCTTGGGTGACTATAGTAGAGGGGGCTACTGCAATCAGATTTCTGCTGGCATCCACCACATCAGACCCACTAAGTATGCTCCCTTTTCTTACCAGATGGTGATGCCCACATGGTGCAGTGGAAAATCTATTACAGCAATGGAAGGTGGGGCAGCATAAGACACCACCATCTCTGAGAGGTTGAGGTCAGCCCTGGGCTTGGTCACTAATGGATGCCACAGCTCCTAGAAAGCTGCTCAGTTCTGGTTAGTGAAGATCCCAGTAAAGTAAAGCAGCAGGCAGTAGCAGGAGCCCTGGTGGCAGCGGAGACATCAGCATAGCATCCTGGCCGGTATACTTAGAGGATATTTGTCCTCAGCAGAGTTGTCTGTGTCTATCATGACATGAGTTGGCTTCTCCACAGCCCTCCAAGATCCTGCTTAGATTTAAGATGTAGATAACAGCAGAAGTACTCTTCCACCTGGAAGTTGAGGTTGGTGTCGTCTGATACCTTTCTGCTAGAAGGAATTTGAGCACTTCCTCCCCCTTCATCTGTAAGACGTTAAGCCCTCCACGTATTATCAGAGTTTCCTCTTAAGTTAAAATGGAAATCCAGACCAACACCAAATAGACACTTTCTTTCCTTTCTGGATGGTGTGAATAGGCCTAGTGATTCTTATGTCTACTGAAGGATGAAGGCTTGGTTACAGAAAAATACATATTTTTTCTTACTCAAGAGATTGTAACTGGGAGCTTCTGCTGTTAAGATTGGCAGCTTTCCAGTTCAGCAAAAGGAGCAGCACTGTTTCCCAGATGGTCCAGGACTGTGATTAGTGCATGGTCAAGAACTAGTTGGTCATCTGGGTGGGTGAATCTCCAAACCTCATTGGCCTCCGAGGGAATATTGGAATTGAATAATCCTTGCGTCTCTTCCAATCCTAAATTTGTTTCACTCTTTTCATAAGTAAGTTAAAACAGAACTATTCTCCTAATAACAATGTATGTGAAGAGTCTTGTGAATTTTCTTTGAGCCTTACAGAGAAAGACTCCATGCGAAGTCCACTAATATTGTTTCATGACCCATTCTTTACATTGGTTCTATTCATCGGATTGCTTTGGGTGTGTTTGCTTTCTTCTGTTTAGGTGTATGTAGCACTTCTCTGTGCTGAAAAAATAAAGCAGAAACACACTTTTAAACTTCCTTCACCAGAATGAAGCCTCAGAAAGAATTAGGCATGGAACATTATGGGCAATAAAAATCCCAAAGTCCTTTTAGAAACAGACAGGATGGCAGTGTTCAACTTCCTTTGTTCTAGAGTTCAATTAATTTAGTTAGACTAATTTTTCTTCTTTTATTAACTGTCCTCTGTGGTTAATGGAATAAAATGTGAGTTGGAAAGATGGAATACTTGAGTGCCTACAGGACTAATTTTAGCATCACAGACAGTTACATGAGGCTTGGACCAGGTGCATTTCAGCCTTAATGAGGTGGCATCTTCTCAATGCTTTTGACCTTGTCCATTGTAGGTGGGGATGTGTAGAACCATCTAGACAGCTGGAAGTAAAGCTGACAGAACTGTCTGTGCTGTTCATCATTATTTGCTTTAGCACCACCAGAACAGACCAAGTGACATTTTCTGTAAATAGAGAATAACACACATTTATCCAATCACAGAAAAGACATAAACACGAGTTGACACCTCCTCTCAGCTTTCCTGTCCCATGTGAAACCAGAATTAATAAATCCCAAACTGCCCTGTTTTCTTAGAAGTCATACCAAACTGACAGGTGTCTCATAATACCACCAAGCCTGGGAACTGGCTAGAGGAAAAGTCAAGTAAAACTCATCGAAAGAGGTCATATGTCTAGGATGGTTTCCTCTAGAGCAGCTCACTGATCACCTGCGTCAGAATCACCTGCTGGGAAGAGCCTCACCCCAAATTTGATGTCAGGAAAACTGATAAAGTCGTTCCTGCCTGTGAACCCCTGTGCATTGGTTTGTGTGATGTACTGTAAGGCTTACTGTAAGAGTGATTCTGAGGGGAATGTCAGTGGTCATCTTTGATCTTTGTTAGCACTTACTCTGCCTCAAGTGGTCTGGAAAAACAATTTAAGTGAATACAGTTTCCAATAGCTTCATTGTAGTCATTTATTAAATCTACTCCCTCCTCCATCTATATGTCCCAGATTCCTTTTCCAGTGAAGGCTATCATTTAAAAAATTTAAAAGTCTTACTATGTTTCCATTACTGAGAAATTGTCTTAAAAGAAAGATGAGTATAAGTGGTACAACTTATTCCAACAGAAAACTCTTTGAGGGTCCAGACTTTGGTGTGGTAAGTTCCCTTAAAGTGAACAGAAGTCAGGTTGAATAATTTCATGATTTCATGGTTTCATGATTATTGGGATTAAGAGCAAGCCCTTGGTATAACACATGTTAAAGACTTTGTAACTTGCTCAAAACATTTTGTTAGTGTGTATATATCCTGAGTAAGAAACACATCTTTTTTTTGTTGGGATGGGAGTTATAAATAAGAGATCTTACAATGGGAAGACATGTATCTAGTGAAAAAATAAGGACTGGAATTTAGGAATGCCATACACACCTTGGCTCATCTGTGCAGCTCCATCACCTCTCAATATGTGAAGATGTTCTAATTGTCACACGCCCACATGATTGAAAGCCTTTGGACACTGTATGTGTATGAAGGAAATCACAGTCTCACACTCTTCTTTTTTTTCCTTTGGGAGCTCTAAATCCATTTTATTAATGGTAAGTTGTTTCTCAAGTTTCTGGATCACTATCATACTTCTCCTATTTTTTTATGTAAAGAAAAAATTGAAACAGAAAGAGGGTAGAAATAATACAAAATTTCAAAAAACAAAAACCAGTAAGAAATCACTAGTTGACAATTACATATTTTCCCCCTACAAGTAGCTGTTCAAGTTACAAGTAAAGCATATAAAGTAGACATTTGAACAGTGAGACAGCAATCAGCTCTGTTCATCTATCCAACAAAAACTTAGCGATATGGTCATCAATCCTACACACTCAAACATACATGCAGTTATATCCTTTATAATACTTTCCTCTCTCTCTTTTTTTACAATAACTATAATCAATTCTCTTAAACTGTTTAGAAGTTCTACACATGTATAAGTTTCTGCATGCATACCTAACCTTTCTGTATTAGAGGGAAAAACAAACCAAAACAAGTCAACAATACAAATTCCTAGAGAAACATGAAATAAAAAAGACATATAAAACCACAACACTAGGTGATCTATGGTAGTTACTATAATGTCTCTTGTTTTCAATAAAATTGTCTATATCGTCAGGCATACTATAATTAAACTTAGCAGTACATAGCACTATCAATAAAAACCAAACATTGGAGACATTATAGGACTTCAAAGGCAGTTAATAATCAAACCAGAATGGGTATCCTATTGAATCCTGCCATCCCCAGAGTAGTTGTCCCTATTCTCAGACTTAACACCCTCAAGCAAACCAGATTCAAATAAAATCAGTCAAGATAAAACAGCGATATAGCCAATCTTCTCTGCTATGCTATTTTTGTGACATTGTTGTTTCTCCTTCATTCCACTGCCTGCCCCTTTCATTGAGACCTTTCTTCCATTGTTCTTGGAATCCTGGTGATCTTCTTCTCTCTCTCTAGAATGTCCTTCAGTATTCTTTGCAGGGTTGGATTGGTGGTCATGAACTCCCCCAGTTCCTCTTTGTCATGGAAATATCTTGTCTCTCCATTAATTTTGAGAGACAGTTTTGCAGGGTACATCAATCTGGGTTGGAGGTTATTTTCTTTCAGGGCTTGGAATATTTCACTCCAAGTTCTTCTTGATTTGATAGCTTGCATCGAGAAGTCTGCTGTGATTTTGATGAGTTTTCCTTTATAGGTAATCTGTTTCTTTTCTCTGACTGCCTTTAATATTCTGTTCTTGTGATGGATTTCTGGGATCCTGATTATTATATGTCTGGGTGTAGATCTGTTTTGGTTGTAGCTGGCTGGAGTTCTTTATGCCTCATATATCTGAACATCACTTTTGTTTCCTATACTTGGGAAGTTTTCCTTAATTATTTCTGTAAGTAGCATTTTTATTTCATTTGTATTTGTCCCTGCTTCTTCATTCACATTTTTTTATTCTTAAGTTATAAATCATCTTGTCATCTTCTAGCCTTTGTATCATTTCTTCCTGGTTCCTTGTTATTTTTAAGAGATCCTTTCACCATCATACATTGCAAATCTATCTTCAAGTTTTGAAAGTTTGTCTTTAGTTTCTGTTAAGAAGTTTTTCCAGCTTTCAATGGAGTTTTAATTTCCTGATATTCTCTTTGGATCTGTTTCATGTATTCTAGATTTTGTTTATATTTTTCATCAAAGGCTTCCCTCCTTTCTCTGGGTTCCTCCATTTTTCCATTTGTATCTTCTTGAGGAATACCCAGCATTTCTTTTATTAATCTTCTTGTATCTTGCTTCCCCTGAGTTAGATTTTCAGATTTAAATTCATTGATGAGGTCATGGAAGTATTTCTTTATTTCCAATGAAGCCCTATCTGATATTGCATGTTTGTTGCCCTCAATCTCCTCTGTATTTACCTCTCCTGGACTTATTTTCCCTGGGTCGGCAGTTGGAGGCTTTTTGTTGTTTCTCTGTGTTGTCATGTTTCTGGTTTCTTTCAGACAGGTAAATGGTGGCGGTCTCCAGACCTTTTCGTATTGCTTACAGTCCCTCTGCAGCTTTACTGGCTAGGGCAGTGCTGCCCTCTCCTGTTTGTTGTTGATCTGTGAGGTGCACAGAGTGGTGACAGGGGCCAGCCCCTCCCCTCTCAATCAGTGAGTGTCTTCAGTACATTTGTGTGTGCCCTGTAGGTGTCACAGGTTCGGGACAGCCTTGTCCCTGGCTATTGGGTCCTGACCAGGGGCATGTCCCAGCCCAAGCAGATCCCACCAATCCAGTTTGTGTCAGGAGCCAGCAACTGAAGCTGCCTCAGCCATTGATTCAATCCTGTCCTGCCCAAATTCAATATGCCGGCTCACTCTGGGGAATCCAGTTCCCACAACTCATCAATGTCCGTGTAGCTGGGTTCTCAGTTTCCACTTCCTTTTGCAGCACCTCCTCAGGCCAAGCTCTGGAGCTCACCAACCCCCACTCTTGGCAGGGATGCGACCTCAGCTTGATTGTGAGTTGCCCAACTCTAAGAAATGCCCAGTACAGTGACCGGAGCATGCCCAGCTCCAGCCCTCCGTCCACGCTTCTTCTTTTTAATTTTTTTTCTTTTTCTTTTTCCTTAGTTTCTTCCTGGGTTGTGAGAATTCCTCTCCTTTTGTCTGGTCTTCTCCATGGTGTTAGATTCTAGCATCTGAGTTGTTTTTTTCAGAGAGGCTCTCTATTGTGCCACCTATCAATCAGCCATCTTGGATCTCTCTGTTCTCTTCTCATACTTTTGTTGATGTTTCTTTATCACAATTTCTTCTCACCTACACATATCCAATAACTTCAGAGTCTATGAAGTACAAGGGTCACATACAGACAGGCAGAGGAGAGCACTGATAATGTCATTTTATTTGTAGCACAAGTGACTAAAAATTATTTCTTTTTGCCCTTTAATTTTTTTGTTAGTACATATTTGTGATACATAATGAATACATTCATCAAGGAAAATTGGTGTATATACATATCAGTCTCTCCATCCCTCCATTCTCCATCCCTGCATCCCCTTTCCATTTGTAGAAGATTTACCTTCCCATGCATAATCTTTTCAAAAAAAGAATCAAAGGTTAGAGTCAAGGCTGGGTTGCATTTTCTCTGTTCTATTGGCTAGCTGTGTGAGTCTGATACTTTAAATTCAGTATCCTTATTTGGAAAAAGAAGATAGTAGTATTGCCTTTCTTGAAACATAGAATGGACATTAAAAGGAAAATGTTAAGGATATTTTTTCACATAAAAACAGCAATTTGTGGGTTTTTTTTTTTTTTTGCACCTGTGATTGAACTCACAACCTCACAGTTACCAGGGTGGGCCCTTAGCAAGCTGAGCTAAGCCTGGGAGCAAAAGCAGCAATTTGAGAATGCATGATTTTTAAAATATTGGCAGAAGGTATAAAAACATATGTTTTGTCCTGAGAGAAAAGTAGTCTTTGAAAAATCTTTCTCATAAATTATTCCTTCCTATCTTAAGATCGTAAAAATATTTGGGATCCAAGGATCAATCAAACTGGAGTAATCATTGGAATGCATGAGTCTTGAAAATTGATAGGTTTTTAGCCACATAAATCTACCAATCATCATGGTGGAGGTCCAACAAGATGAGAAGACTATAAAAAGACACATTATCCTCCGGTGCTCCAGACCCCAAATAGATTTCCTGCTTTTTCTTCCCTTTTGGGCCAAAGACACTCCAATTCCTAGATAGAATGTGACTCTTGCTCTACCATCACCAGCTAGTTTAGCACCACCCCAATGAGAGTTAGTATAAGCAGCTGCATCCCTTGGTTAGAGCTGAGACCCTCTGAAACCCCTACTTTCTGCAGCCTCTCCTGTGCTCCCCTCATTAAACTCCTCTTCATAATTTGTCTCTTTCTTATCTCTCTCATTTTCTCTATGCTGCTAAAGACTGAGTACCAAAAAGTACTGAATCAGAAATATTAGAACTTTGCAAAGAAATCAATTAAAAACATAAACTAAGTATAGATAAACTGAGCTTTACAGGATGTTAGTATAGATTGATGCTGAATGGTGCCTTGACCAGGACTGAGATGTGGCAGTCCCTAAGTGAAGTGAGTCTGGATATGACAGCAAAACTGCTTTATATTAGTATAATAAGGTATGCATATGGCTACCTTTTATTTTTATTAAAAATTTTGTTTCTTAGTTTCAAAAGTAAATAAAAAAAATGAGTATCCACAGAAAAGAAGTGACTAGATTTAAGTGAATGCAGACAAGATTTTAGTACCTAATAAGTATTACCTTAGAAAAGTCTAAAAAGTAATTGTGGAAACGTGGAAAATGGAGCTGGAAATGTCTCAGGTGTAAAGATGCCAGAAAAGTCAGAAAGCTTGTTTGAAGGGCTAAGATGTGACACAAATGTGAGACTTTATTACTAAAAATAGCTATATACTATAAACACATCAAGGCTTTCTAAAGCTACCCAGGAAGCTGCTTCCTGCCTCTGTCCTCTGTCATTTGGTGCCTCCTGTCATGGTCCTGGTGGCAGTTAAATATTTTGGGGAATATCAGAGAATAAACACATAACTACGGTTGTTACTAAAGCTAACATCCAAAATTATCTTTGTATACTAGCACCTTCTTGCCAACATTATTTGCTTTGTGGCTTTACTGTTCTTATAGTTATATCTAAAATGGCCCCTGAATTCTCATGTGTGTGGATAGTGGTTGGATCAGCCAGCATTGTCTCAGACCTCCTGTTAGGACGTGGAGCCTGGCTAGAGGCTGTCCCTGGAAGAGTGTGTTCCGCTCTCCGTCTGTACTCTTCGCGTTCTGCTTCTCGGCTGTCATTGTCATAAACAGCTTTCCTTAGCAGCAGGTTCTTCCACCATGCTGGGTCTGCATTTAAGTCTGGTAATCATGGACTGAAACTTTTGAAATGGTGAGCTGAAATAAATGTCTCCTCCTTCAAGTTGCTGGCATTGGGCATTTTGCAACAGCAATAAAGGAAGTGAACTAAGCTGTTCCGTTTGGTTTTTACTCCAGTGTTTATCTTTCTCCATTCAATCGTGAGCCATTTTCTTGGTTACTTTTCTCTCATTGCTGGAACAAAACACCTTGCACCCAAAATTAAGGAAAGTTTGGTTTAGCTCAAAGTTTGTGGAGGTTTCAGTCCATAATCAGCTGGCTCCAAGGCAGAGTGGCACATGGCAGAAGGCAACACTTCAAGGTGGCAGAAGACAGCAAAAGCAGCAAGAGCAAAAGGCAGAGTGGGAGGAGTGCAGGTTTGGCAAGCCTTTTTTTTTCCTTCCTTATGTGTAAACAAGCTACCACCCCCTAGGGTGGGTATAGCACTCTAAAGATCTGGTTGCCCTTCTCTTTCACAGAACGAGAATATTTACAATAAGAGAACCATGACCTCCTATTGAGTTGCCTAGTTAAACTTCTAAATTTCTCAAGTTGACACAATGCATCAACCATTATAGCCATGACCCACTCTAATATGTCCCAAGCCTCCTGCTTCCACTAGGCTGCAGTTAATTAGTGAAAGAGGCAAATCCCCCACGCCTCCTGAAGTGGAGAGTGCAGTGAGGAGGCAGGCGCTCCATGCACACTTGTGTGGCTGTGGCTGAAGGGTACACGTCACTCCCAACTGTGATGAGTATAAAGATGTGCAGGGGCCTTACTAGATAGAATTTGCGGAGCTGGGGGCTGGCCTCATGGATGAAGTGGTTCTTAATCAGACTTGAAATGTCAATGGAGTTGAGACAAGATGTGTAGGGATGAGCATTTTGAAGATAACAATGATGGATGTAAAGAGAGTGAGAAGAGCCAGAGCTGACATATTTGAGAAACCAAGAGAAAACCAGTGTGGCCTCAGCCTAGCAGCATAGCTAGCAAAAGAAGGAAAGGAGTGTGGCTCAGATGCACTGTGCAGCAGGAGGACTGTGGTCAGCACTTGGCTGTGTGGCTCCAGGCTCTGCCACAGTGACTCCTCTTTGTGCTGTCACCCACCCCACCCACCACAGCTCTGCTGTCTTTATGGTGCCATGGGGCCCTCTGCATCTGTGGGTTCTGCCTCTGTGGTTTCAACCTACTGTGTGTGGAACAAAATTAGTTTTGAAAAATTGTATGTTTAGTGAATATGTACAGACTTGCTCCCCCAAACAATGCAGAATCATAACTTTACATGGCATTTACAATGCATTATAAATAATCTAGAGATGATGTAAGAAGCATACAGGTGGATGTGCATAGGTTATATCTAAACACCTGTCTCTTTTATACTAACAACTGGAGCATCCATGAAGTTTGGTGTCGGAGGGAGGTCTAGGAAACAATTTTCCATGGATTCTGCGAGACCACTGTATTTCTAAATTCCCTGTGGACAGATTTCCCAAACAGCTCTGGTTTTGTTCTCTGAAACATTCTATGTATTTCTCCTTAGTACTTTATCCAAAGCTGTGAAAGAGAAAACAGCTGTGGCTGAAATGAGACTCTGATGAAAATCAGTGATACTGAAAGAGCCACAGCTGGAGCCAATGCTGCATGCAGTACCAACTTGGGGCATTCTGGAGGGAGCAGGCAGAGACAATGGGGGAATGTACAAGGGCAATTGTACCTTCACCTCGTGGAAGGCAGTCCCAGTGTTGCTGTTGCTCAGTGCTCAAAGCCAAAACAGACTAGAAAGTGACTCCCGAGAAGGGTACAAGTCTTATTTTACTACTCTGCACATTAATATAATCTTGGGCCCAACCCATCATTCAAACAGATGTCGGTCATACAATAAGTAGTGAAGAATTCAAAATCCCAGTGATCCACTTGTGAATGTTAGGGTTGTGTCCTCCCTGGCAGGGCCCTCTGATTCTGTGGCTGTCTAGCCTCTGAGATGCTGGCAGCAGCCTTTCCTGGGGCTCCTCAGCAGCCTGCAACATCACTAGTTAATGTTGCATATGACTGAGGAACCCCACATGCCCCTAAAGCCTAGTGAAGGGAGCTTTCCACAGGAAGTTTCTGGAGTATTTGTCCTTAAACTTTTAAATTCTCCATCTCCCCCAATATCTTCTCCAGTCATCTTTTCCCATACAACCTGTAGGGTGCTGGCTGGGGGATGGGGAAGATTTGAAAAGGTGGACTGGAAGCAAGAGCTAGAGTGCAGATAAAACTACTACTTTTTTGATAAGGAAGACTTTTATGGACACTTCTGTTTCAAATCTATGACTTTAAAAAACCTATCCTGGAAAAATAAATGTATAGAATCACATTAGCTGGCAATATTGCAAATTATTTAAAACATTTAAATGAGTATTCAAAAATGAGGTTATAGAAATAAAAAAGCAATCCTAAAATGCCTGTTTCAGTCTTAGAAGATTTTGTTTTAAAAAAATAATCCGCAAATTATTAATATTATTTTATTAAGTTTTTTCTCCTGAAAACATAATCACAGCAATTTTAATAGTTTTCCAGAGATGGTACTGACACTAATTTCTTTTCTTTTGCCTGTTATTTATATCTAAGGTGGGAATAATCATCGGTAAATCCCATAGAGCACCAACTATTAAAAATTATCTTCTAGATTTAAATATGTGAGTTTAAATACTGCTCAAGGTGTGAGTTTAAATACTGCTCTTAGTAGCTGAAGAGAATGTACAGGCACTACTCCCATTTTTGCTTTGCATATTCTAGGTTACTGTCTTCCAAATATAACTTGGACTTCCCTAGAGAGACTTTCAGAGGAATAAAAAGGAAACTAATAGAAATAATGCTTAAGAATATTATTTTTGTAGTATTTTCCTCTAAACTCACAGTTCCATTTTAAAAATGAATAGCAAATAGTGAGAGTCAGTCCCCACACAGGAGAAATGAGCTGCTAAGTAGAATCTTTGGGAAGAAACTTGCTGTGCGACCAATATGCAGAATTGGTCCAGATAGTCATTCTCTTGTCTTCTTCAAAAGGTACTTTTTTTTTTTTAAGAATTGGGGAAAACAACATTGATTTATCTTTTTCACAGAGTGGTTAACAGAAGAATTGGAAAGCTGATAAGAAAGTTCTTGGGTGACCTTAATATTCATGGTCATCAGAGTATGTAGAAGTCTACAAGGATATTATGTCCAGGGAGACAAGAAGTAGAGCAGAAACTTGGCTTTGGAAAACTCCAACATTTAAAAAGAAAGAGGGGCTATAGCTCAGTGGCATGGCACCTAGCAAGTGTGAGGTGGGGAGTTCACTTCCCAATACAAAGAAAAAAGAGAGAGAGAGAAAGAAGAAAGAGAAGGATCAAGACAAATGATTAATAGAAATATAGAATAAATATGCATAAAATGTATGATGCCAAATTCAGAAAAAGAACTCAGAAGTATTGCAATTTTGTCTTTGTTTGAGCAAAAAATAGAGACCTAAACCATAACTCTGCCTCTTATTATTTCTAGCAAACATGCTGCACACGGGTACACATAGTCCCTTGGAAGTAACCTTGAAACAGCTCTGCCTGCCAATCAGTCAGGAACAGAACAGAGCTAAAAGGAATTAAATGACTACACAGCAAGGGAAGCAATCTTGTTAAGTTGGGTTTTTAAGTGACCCCTGACTGACATGCCTCAAACTTAGGAAGTCTTTGACTTTCACAGTGCAGAGAATGAGATATAAAGAGCAACTTGTCTTTTTGGAGTAATGATTGCAAAACTTACAAGAAAAGTGAACTTTCCAAATGAAGTCTGAAAGTGCCACCCAAAGTGATCCTTGCCTCTCTCAAGAGACTGTTTCTCTAATGGTAAGGAGTTTCTTGCATCAGAATCGAAGAAAGATGAGCTAAGGGTAGGTGCTGGAATAGATCATCTGACCTTCTAGATGGAGCCTAAAGGTTTTCAGATGCGAGAGAAGAGAGGATGTCAGAGCTGGGAATCTTAGATAAATTGGATAATAATAAGAGAAACCTATTATATTTGCGATATCTGGACTAAGCTGGTTATTTTGAAGGTGTCACTAATTTTGCAAAAGGAAAACCTGCAGGATGCTAGGCACACCAAAGGAAGGCAGAATCCTTTGGTGTCTCCTCCTGCAGCTCCCTGTGTTGGACCTGTGACAAAATGAATTTCTGTCCCCTCAGTTGGAAATGGCTTGTTAGTTTTGTCTGGATGAATTTAATATTAACGAGGTGAGGAAACACAATGCTGAATGTTGTCAGAGAGGAGAGAGAAGCCTCTGAATGGTGAATTTTTACAAAGAGCTGGAGAAGTAGGTGGTGACTAGAGCTGAGCAGAGTTTATAGTTTGTTCTCGGCTGACTGTCAGTCATTTCTGTTTCAAGAGGGTCATCATCACAAAGTGAAGAGAGGCTCAGTGGGCATGCACAAAAATGGAACAAGAGAGGAGGGATGACAGTATTTTCCTCGATTAATTGGGAGGCATTATCTTGGGAAAGACAGGAGCAGAGGGGAAATTACTGTCCAGCAGTGGAACTAGAAAAGCATCTGTAAGATGTCCTCTGCATGGAGAATTATAACCAGTGGTGTAAGAGGTAAATTGAAAAGAGAGAATACTTAAAAATAGACTGATATTTTAGTTCAGTTGGAAGAAAAATTTAAGCGTCATTTCATTGGGCTTATTTTCTACTTAGCTTTTGCTAGTTCCTCATGGATAGAGCCATGGTTTGTTCCTATCATTGGATTAACATTCTACCTTGGTCCTGAAGCTGTGTAGGCCAGAGGCATGCAGCATAGCAGCACACTCTGGCCACCTTTGTCACGTATCTTTCCACAACACATTCATAGGACCATAGAATAAGATGTGGGTCCCAGTGCTTCAGCACCAACTGCCAGCATCTCATCTTCCTCCCAGAGGTTTTTTACTGCCCAAAACATCTGTTGTTTTTAGGCAAAAATGCTGCAAACAAATCTTCTCTTAATTCACTTTTCTCCTGTTTTCTGGAGTGCTTGGACCTATAACCTGACTATTTCTACGGTGAACTAGGTTGGTGTTCAGGAAGCAATCTCCCTCTAAAACATTAGAGGTTAATAAAACAAATGTCTACCTGTTACTCCCATTGGAATTTCATCTGAGGCTGCAGAGCACTCTGCTCACATTTTCTTCTCTGAGACATGAATACTCTGGAACTTGCACCATTTGGAATGTCACCAACCATCATGATGAAGGGAAAGAAATATATTGAATGGTGAGCCGGAATGTATAGGCATCTTCCTGCTTTTGTTGGCCAAAGTAAGTCTCATGGCCAGCATGACTTCAAGCCTTGTGGGGTGGCAGAATTCTAGCAAGTACTGAGGCATGGGACTGGAAAATTGGTGACTGCTGTAGCTTTCATCTCAGTTGTGGCTCCAGATTTCAGTCAGAATGTTCCCTAGTGTACTATCTTGTTTCAGGCTCATGCATGCCAGGCAAGCACTCCTATGAACTATGTCCTCAAAACTTGTGTGTGTGTGTGTGTGTGTTGCTATGGACCAAATACATAGCCTTTGCAATGAGCTACATCTCCAGACTTCTTTTTTTAATTTTGAGATATAGTCATACTAAGCTATTAATTACCCAGACTGGGCTCGAATTTAGGACCTTCCTGCCTCAGACTTCAGAGTGTTGATGCTATAGACACCTGTAACCACACCTGGTCAATTTATTTAAATAAAATATTTCACATCTTCAGAAAAGTTGTGAGGATAGCATGACATACATCAAGCCCAGCTTCTCTTACCACTGTATCTTACATTATGGCGGTGCATTTATGATGACCATAATGCATTCAGACGTCCTTAGTTTTTGCCTAATGTCCTTTTTTGTTTCAGGTGCTCAACCAAGATAGTACATTAAATTTCATTGTCTTGGTATTTTAGATTCTTCAGATTTCTTCATTGAAAAGTTATTGTTTCTCCCAATTTTCGTGCTTTACTCTTTCGAACAAAGTCATTATGTAACCCCCATGAGAGAAATGTAAGCTATGCCCTGCCTCTTTGAGGGCAGGGTGTCTGGATAAATTATTTGGAATTCTGCACACTAAATTGGTCTATTCAGCTTTATTTATTTAAATTGGTCTGTTCTGCTTTATTCAATCATTTATTTATATTGCTATGGACTCCTGGATATTTATTACACTTTGTGTATAATCTAATGCTGCCTTCTTTTATTGAGTAGCTAGGTTTTTTTCCTTTGATCACTGGGAATTCTTTTAGTTGCTTTCTTTATACTGTTCATATAATTTCATCGCTATGTGTTATACAACATTGTATGTGACATTACAAGATGTTTCAGGTTTATCTTGTAAAATTTCTATCACAGTCTTAAAATGTTCTTTTCTCCAAGCACATGGTTCTTTTTATTGGAAAGTGGTATTAGAAAACAAAACGTGGGGGTAAGGACTGCTGTGTAAGCTGTTTTTTTTGTTGTTTTGTTTTTTGATTTTGTTTTTGTAAGTTCCTTATCTCAAGCCAACAGTGAGTTTTTGTTATTATTTGTCTTAGTTTAATCTATGATATCATAAATATTTTCAAGTGTTGCATGATCTTTTCCAGATGATTATCCTTTATTCTAATGTTGGCTCATGTACTCTCTTACATTTAACCCAACCATATCTAATTTTTTTATTCTAGACAGATGCATTTAGGTAGATTGAGAAACTGGAACATACTGTGACTAAATCATCATGTGACTAAAATTACTTGTTCCTCTATATTTTACACACATAGAATTGCTTGACTTCATGGCATAAAGAGACAGCCTGTGAATAGGTCACAGTTTAGATGACACTATGCAGATAAACTGTGACACTAGAGTGTTTTCCTCCAGGACCCAGGGTTTTCACTGAGCCAACAGTTGATATCTGTTACTGTGTCTTCAACAGTTAGAAACACAGATCAAGGAACCCAGGGAAGAGTTGGTCCACCTAACAATCATTCTAAGTGATTCAGTTGTGGGATTTGTGTTTAGCAACCATGCATTCTTAAGAATTGTATGTTTGGAGATTTTGTTTCCCAGGTAAGAAAATATTTACAGAAAGGAATAATAAAATTTTGCTAAAATAAAGTTTACACTTATTATTATTAGGAACCAGCACTGTTACTGCCAATAGTGGCAGGGAGAATTATCTATGAAACTGTAGTTTACTGAGCTGTCTTATATTTTTTTTCCATGCTCCTTGAAAAAGATAAACAGAAAATTACAGTAAACAAAGCCTGCTCAGTATAAGGCAATTAAGGAATGAAACTTCTCAGAAAAAAAGATTTGCATTATCCTTAACTGGAAAACACTTACATCCACTGAAACTTTTGCTGAATAGTGAGAAATATTTGGAATGAATGCTGAAATAAGAAATGATAATATAAATTTTAGATTTGGGATTAGTTGCAATAGCAAAACTATAATTTATTTCACTAACCATTGCTTATTTGACACATTTTTGAAAACTGAACTATTGTCCTGAATGCCTGATGATGTCAAGAATTTGTGTAAGACATGAACACAACCTCATGATCAAGGGATGACTTGTGTCTGACTTCTTCGGTAGACTTCCATGTTAGATTTCTGTCCATATGATTTAACTGAACTTCACTTGTTACAGTGTATTTCTTGCTTTGTGCCCTGGGAATTTTTTGTTGTTGTTGTTGTTACTGGCCTGTGGGATGCTTAGGATGCTCAAAGGAACCAGTCAGCCTTTCAAGCACATGTTTAAACCTCGATTTTCACACTGTCTTAGCATCCTTTGGGAAGTTGTTAAGCCATTAGCCAGGAGAGTCCCATTGTATTTGTAGTTGAAGTCACAGAAACTGTACATTAAGGAAGATTGCAGCAAACTCAAGTCTCCATAACTCACAGTGACAAACTTGGTATCAGCCATTTTACTCTTTCTCTGCTTCACTCTCACCATGTTCTACTTTGCCTCTTGCCTTACTTACCATGTGAGCTGCCTACTCAAACATCCTTGAGTAAAGTTTTGATTTTGTGTCAGTCCAAATTAAAACAGATGGGTAGGTTTGTGGTGGCCTAAGGGAGAAAGGAAGTGAAAATTTTATGAGGAGAGAGGTCTGCCATTGCAATGAAAAAATCTTAGTGTAGCACAGGCATTGAATTATAATATTTTTTTTTCCTCAAATTGTATAGCTTGGGTGACTTTTAAATTTTTCTCCTTCTTGCCTTTTCCCCCCTCAATAAATTTTCATTAAGTCCCAATTAGATATCAAGCATGAGATACCAAAGTCTTGGAAATACAGAATCATGCTCTTACGGAGTAGATGAGGTCTTGGCACAGTGAAAAGCCTGTGGAATGCACTGTGCATGCCTAGGTATTTATGCCTGTGCACGCATGTGCAGTAACCTTGTTGATGGAAGTAGAGAATGAAGAGAATCATATTAGAAATGAGTTTCAGGTTGTCTCCCATATGACCTTACATTCACATGAGAAGGCTCAGGATGAATGCAAGGCAGCTGTGTGACAGCAAGAATTACTTGGCTGTTACTAAATTGCTCTCACCAGAGAGACTGGACCAGTGGCACACGTGTGGACTGAGGGATTCCATGGTTCCTGAGGGGTTGTCTGAAGCCTAACAGTTGTCTCTACCTTTCACACAGACCCTCATGGCCCTTGCCTACACCACTTAGGCTCACTGGCATGCAAAAGTGAATATGATACGTAATCATCGGTTACTTTGAAATAAACTAGCAAGCAAATTAGGCTTATAGTTTCTTACACATTTCAGCATCGACAACTGATTTGCAATCAATCAATAGCATTCAGCACTAGGTTCAGATGTACTGACATTTACCAACTGGGAAGAATATTTGCAACCAAAGGCATTTATCTGTGACACTGTGCCATATGAAGGCAGATGAATATGAAGATCCATGTATACATGTCCAGAACATGCTTATGGGCCTACACACACACACACACACACACACACACACACACACGCTGCATTAGGTTCTAAGGAGAGGGAGTACCCTGATGTAGAGAAGAGCACAAGTACTGGGCCTAAAGTGCTGAATTCTCAATATTTGTGGAGCCCCTTAGGAAGTGATTTGGTGATCATACTAAATAACTGATCCGGAGTTACAAGGATGAAAACAGAAACTATTTATAAAGACATGTAATAGATGCTCATCAATGATTATAGCAACTGAATAATGATGTATTTTGTGTGTCACATGATAGTATCAAAAGACATACAGGCAAAAGGATTTTTGAAAGAAATAGCTCAAATAAATTAGCAAGAGGTGAACTCTTCCTACACATAAAACAGCTGGAGGTCTGGAACAGAAGTATATGCTAAGAGCGTCTGTCCTACATCATGGATCTCTCATTCATCTGAGTTACTTATTTCTAGCTCATCTCTCCAACTAGGCCATATGCATGTGGAAGACTCTCTCTTAATCATTTTGCATCTTTATATTCAATATAATTTTTTACTTATAATAAGGGTTTCATGATCTGTTTTGCCATGGATGATGCTGATCTCTTTACAAGATATGGCAGTGTTCATCATCTCCTTTACAACTTCTCAATAAATATCTCCATGGAGATGAGTGGAGGGTGTGCATCCACATTATTGCCTGCAATTGATGTAATCAAATAAAGAATCTTAGTTCTGCCTGCTACTTAATATGATTTCTTTGATTTCACATTGTATCTATAATAATAATAACAGTCCTCTCAGACATCGCTGTGAAGTGCAGCAGAAGTCACACCAATTGGACAGATGCTAACAACTAACATGTAATGAGTTTTTTCATTCCAGGCACTGTTTAAAATGTTTTTCATATGAAAACTCATTTAATCACTCTAACAACTTTATGAAGTGAGGGTGATCATTATGAGTTTTATAGTAAACGTGGAGAAAGGTGGCTGATATTTTGTACACAAGTGTTTACTTCCTTGGATGCAAGAAGATCAAGGATTCCTGCCTTATCCTCCCTGACTTGCCCCCTTCCTTATAGTGAGATTATGCTTCTTTTCACATTGAGTCATCATTTGTGTCAATAAAATGTGAGTGGAAGAGGTGATAGGTGGATGCCACGCAAGTGCCTTAAGAACCATCTCATAGCTTGCCTTTGCTTTCTTATTCACCTGCTATTAGCCCAAGCTACATGCTCTGTCTTAGCTAAATCTCTAAATGAGGAAGATCTGTGAAGCTGAGTTTAGACTCAGTTATATTTGGTAGCTTTCCTGTCCCTGGGACAAAATACCTGACACTCACAATTGAAAGAAGGAGAGATTTATTTGGGCTCACGATTATGGAGAATTTAGTCCGTGGTTGGCAGGCTCCAAGGCGGAAATGGCATCTGAAAGGGCATGGCAAAGGAAAACTGCTCACACTGTGACTATCAGGAAAGAGAAAAAAGAAGGAGGAGTCAGGGGTGGGAATATGCCCTGCCAGGTGACTCACCTCCAAGGAGGCCTCATGCCCCAGTTGCACATTTTTTACCTGTTAAACACATTGATGGATCCATCCACTGATGTGTTCGGTTCTGCTGTGCTTCAGTCACCTTCTTACAGAAGCAATGTTAGCTTGTCTCAATCATCACCAGACACTTTACCATATTGGACTAGAACTCTGAACCCCAAGTTTGTTTGATGTCACAGTGGGAATTGTGAGGTGAAGACTTGTTACCATGCCTGGCAGGTAATACAATGCTTTTATCACATCATACAAATTTGGGACTCATTCTTCTGTTTCGTGTCCCGTGTGTGAAATGATCCTCTGTGGTACAGCCAGAGTTGTCTGCACTACTGTCCTTAGCATTCAGGTCCTGTCTGCAGCCATCCTTCTTGGGGATTACTTATGAGGGATGAAGGGAGAGGGAGGCAGTGCACAGTTATTTGTTTTCTGTGAAGCTAGGGGATTGAAAATGTTTTAGAAACATAACTGGTTGACATAAAGGATAAAAAGTTAAACATACAGAACCCAACATGTCCTCTCTTGGGACCCCTGTGTAGCTCACAGCAGGATTCACTCCAACAATGTCCTGCAGGCTGAATGAGGAAAAGACAACCCTGTTCAAACAAAGGCTTGAGCACAATAGTTCTGAGGGCCTCGTACTGAGTTTTGCAAGAGTGTTCAAGAAAAGCCGTAACTTGAATGCTAGTTTGAACCAGAAGCAGAGATGGAATCTGCCGGTGTGGGTCAGAAGGTCTGAGAATGAATTCAAGAGTTTTTTGCCTTGGTTACCTGCATGCATATAGGCACAAGACCAGGAATAGAGAAGATTCTGCACTGAAAAGTAGCTGTCTCCTCTCCACTTCTGGCATGCACACTCACATGAGTCAGGGTAATACAATATAGAAAATACCACTGTACATATTTGCTTCAAATTACTTTTCCATTTTATCTTTTTGAAGTGATTAATGTAATGACAAAGTCTTAAAAGTATTGGATGATTGATTGCCTAGTATTAAATTGATTCTTTGCCTAGAAGGTTGCTGTATCTGAGAACAGGATGGTTTGGTCCTTTGTTATTCCATTGAAAATCGTAGAAATTTGGATCAGAGGATATTCATGGTCCAGAAATAGTCAGTGGATTTGCTTGAGTTATATGATTAAGTAAACAGAAAACTGGATCAGGCATGAAGATTTCCAGGGAGTGAAAATTTTATTTATGTCCTGCAAAAGCAAAACTGATGCTTTATCCTATTGGCTAAAGAAAAATAATAGTTATATAACGCAATGTAGGTGAGAAAAATAATTTTGAATTCTGATATAAACCCCAAAGCAAGAACATTCCAACTGGAACTGGTCCTCCCAACTAATAAATGCATGAGTTTTATTTACTTGTGATTCTCCAATGAAGACAATTCCACCCATGACCTGTGTAAACCCAACTCTTTTACCCTGCTCTCAGGATAGCCTCATGAAAGTACATAGTTTCTTGCCCATGATAAACTTATTGTGCCTTTGTTTTATCAAATCTTCAAACAAGGAGAAAGCAAGATTTGAGGTGCAGGAGTTTTAGGAGGAAATTCCCTACAAGGCTCAAGGAGTTGCAACAATGACAGTCATTAGACCATGACACAGGTCTGACACCAGTTAGTCAGGTTTCTGTCACTGTAACAGAATACCTGAGAGAATTAATAGGAGGAAAAGTTCATTCTGTCATATGGTTTCCAATGTTCCAGTGTACTATCCAGAAGATCTATTGCCTCCAGGCCTCTGATGGGGATTCTGGATGGTGGTGGGAAGCATGTGGCAGAGCAAACTGCTTACCTCATAGCCAGCAAACAGAAAGGAAGGAAGGGGAGGTTGGCATCACCTTCAAAGACATGCTTCCAGTGACCTGAAAATTTCTGATTAGTTTTCACCTCCCAAAATTTTCACTGCCTCCCAATACTGCACTGTGGGTGGGGACTGAGACTTTGATAAATTGGCCTTTGGCATTGGAGGGGGAGAATTCAACATCCAAACTATAGCATTAGCTGTGAACATGGGCAGAGTAAGCAGCCTGTTCCTGCAGTGAGGTTCTTTGAAAGTCTTGCCCAGACTGATAGGGAGCCTCTGAACCAGACTTGCCAACTGCAGGAATCCCAGGGAAAGAACTTCTGACTTCTGCTAGCTCATTATGTATGGAGGTTGACCAGAACTCCCCAGAAAGCTAGCGTCTCATCTGAACACATGGTGGATTCGGAGATGAGGTAGTTGATTACTATCGGTCTTCTGTGTTCCTTGTAGCAGCTTCTCTGGAGGAACACAGCCACCAGACTGTGGCAGTGCAATGATTTTTGACTTTTAAAGCCTGTTATAACCTTTATTTTAGGGGTTTACTACTTTAGAAGCCTCAATTCTTTCTAAAACAGAGCAAGGGGGTAATAAATTATTTATTAATTAGAAGTTAGATATCAGTAGTTGTGGGCACTTACAGTGATGAATCAGGCATGAAATTCTTGCCTCAATCTTCAAAAATGCTTTCACCAAATTGGACTCAGCATGCCCTAAGTATGTGTTTTACAGGAGTTGATTATTACTCTGGAATAAAATAACATAGGCAAGTAGATTATGCCAATAGGGTACTACAAGGATAAATTGAGTGTCTGAGGTAGGCTTTATTGAGAAGTTGATAGTGAATAAAGTCTTAAGAAAATGAAAGCTAGGTGTTGGGAAAAGTGTTCTATGTAGTATTTGTAGTATCTTGTTAATTAGCAAAGAGCCTTGGAAGCTAGAGATAGTGTGTCCTTCTGGGCAGGGGTAGATTGGTTTCCTGGCAACAAAGATGGAGAGCATCACCCTCTTTGGAGACATTCTAGATAGTGCAGCCTCTGTTCTCCAGAGATTCACTTATCTTCCCACTAGTGAGACAGCATCTTTCTCCATAGAGGGAAAGAAAGGAAGATTTTATGGCAACCCCTTTATTAAAGCTGGGCGTCTCTTAGAATGTTCCTCAGTTGTGACACAGATGTGTGAAGAGTATCAATTTAAAGCTGCTCTGTATTGCCCTCATGGGACTTGGGTGACAAGTAAATTGATGTCAGCATCAAATTTATGCTGCTGGCTGTGCATGGAGTAGTAATTTATATAAATTTCCTTGGACTCCTTTCTTTTTTAACTAAATTGATAAGAAAATGAGGGGTCATCCTAGCATCCATATTGCTGTTTAGCAATTGCTTGACCTCTTGCTACTGTGTGGATATTTAAGGAAAAACATCCGAGGCAGAGGAAAATGCTAGTGAAGCCTTTGAGGTGGAAGCATGCGTGGGTTACTTGATATATTGCAAGTGGACTGAAAGGCTGAGGAAAGTGAGTTGGGCAACAGTAAGAAGAGATGAGATCAAAAGGAGAGGGGAGGGACCAGGAAGATCATGTAAGACCTTCTAGGATGTTGTAAGGGCTTTGAAAGTTTTCAAGCTTGGTAATACAGAAATCTATTAGAGCATTTTTTTTGAGCATCTGAGCGGAAGTAGTAGACATTTTACAATAAAATTTGCTTCTGTGATGAGAATAAAGCACAGCAAAGTAAGGAAAGAGGAAAGGAAACCAGGAAGACAGAAATGACAAAAGGGGTGGTGGTGGTAGCTTTAGCAAGGACACTAGCTGTGATGGTAGGAAGAGGGCAGACTGTCAGCCTTCTTTTAAGGTAAAAAGGTTTCCTGGTAGACTGACTTTATAAGTAAATTATGAGAGTAAAAGAAGAAAAAGATGATGTTTTAAAAATACTTAAGTGGAGTACTGTTTTAGTTACTTTTCTTGTTGCTGAGAAAAAATAGCTGATACCCAAAGTTAAAAGGAGAAAGGTTTGTTTAGCTCTCAGTTTGCAGTGGCTCCAGCCCAGAGATGGCTGGCTCTAAGACAGTGTGGCACAGGAAGAGGGGCCTAGCAGATAAGAACAGTTCATGGTGCCCACAAAACAACCAGGGGAGGAGTAGAGATAAGATTCTTCCTGTTCCTTATATAGTATGCAGGCTACCTTCCCTAGGGAGGGTATTACACTCACACCCTTAATCCTAGGCAAACCAACTAGTGGATTGACTTACTAATTATACATCCTTAATCCCAGCATCAGGCACTGTAGATTCAGCTACCTTTGGGAAAGGTCTATGACCACATGAGGCTTGGAGGGAGACATCTAGGCACAAAGCATAATCAGTGTGTTTGAGGAGAAAGGATGTTAGTTGCTCAGTTTGAACAGCTTAAGGCATCAGTGATATGTCCACATGCAGAGACTGAAGAAGCAGATGAATGGCACATGGCCTCACAATTCAAGCAACAGGTATCAATTCAAATTATACATTTATGAAACATTATAGTAATAGTACAGAAAACAGCATGGCTTGATTAACAGCTGCCTTGAGGTATAACTGATGTGTCATCAGCTGCACACACTTCGGTGTGGGGTCTGAAGAGTTGTGATGCATGTGTACACCTTTAGGAGGCCATTACCCCATTAGTATAATGGTCCTCTCATCATTCCAAAAGTTTTCTGATTTCCCTGTGTATTTCATTCACCCCTCACCATCCATTCCAGACACTACACAACTACTGATATGGTTTCTATCATTATAGATAAGTAAATGGAATTATAAAGCATATTTTTGTTTTTTTCTAGATACTTTCAGTACCTAATATTATTTTGGGATATATTACCCATATCAAATCAACACTTATGTCTTCTCATTATCAATTAATATCCATAATGCACTAATATAAGAGTTGGCTTATTTTTCGATGGATATTTGGGTTGCTTCAAGTTTGGAAATACAAATAAAACTGCTTTGAAGCCTTATGTGCAACTCTTTTGATCATTTTCTAATTAGATCACTCACTGTTTCATTGTTGCAAGTTTTAAATGCAACACATTTTTCAGGAGGTGATTGTGAATGTTTTCTTCAAATCTGTCACATGCATTTTATCCCATTAACAGGACCTTTCATAACATTACCTTTTTAAAATTTGATAAAGTTTTCTGATCACTTTTTTCTTTTA
Organism: Hydrochoerus hydrochaeris; assembly: GCA_004027455.1. Taxonomy (NCBI): domain Eukaryota; kingdom Metazoa; phylum Chordata; class Mammalia; order Rodentia; family Hydrochaeridae; genus Hydrochoerus; species Hydrochoerus hydrochaeris. The sequence continues at coordinate 36,773 of PVLA01009383.1, read as the reverse complement.
CAGATGTATTTTTGATAAAATCTTGAGATAGATCTCAAGTTTTTCTCCTATGTTTTCTTCTAACAGTTTTATAGATTATATTTTATATTAAAAGTCATGATCTGTTTCAAATTTTGTGTATGGTGTGAGACTTGTCTTTTGTGGTATTTATAAAAAATCAGCCAGGCATATTTGTGCCTTTTCTATTTACTGCATCTATTTAATCTTAACACTGAGGACAGTGTCCTTTCCATTAAAGTCTTCTTTATGAAATAATTTTAGCTATTATGGTTAATTTTACTTTACATATACATTTCAGAATCATTTAGATCTATAAAAGCCTTCTTGAAATTTTCATAAGTTTTTTCTTTATTACTGATTTTATGCAGTTTTAATTATGATGTGCTTTGTGCAGTTCTATTGACATGTCTTATTTTTGGAGTTCATTTAACATCTTAGATCTAAAAGTTTATAATTTTTTCCAAATCTGGAAAACTTTTAGCCATCCTTTTTCAGATATTCATTATCATTCTCCTTTCATTTTTTTATGGTTATCCGTTTACTGACCTTGATGCTGTCTTGACTATTTACTGATAATGCTTTAATGTAAAAAAATAAAATTTCCCCTGGGTCTCATTTTGGATAATTCCTGCTGTGTCTTCATGTTCTCTCATCTTCTCTTATGTAGTATCCAAAGTGTTCATAATCCAGTCCAATTTATTTTTCTGTCACACATTTTAGTTCTCAAGTTGGAGTTCTGTGTGGGTGTTTCTATGTGTGCTATATCTTTGTTAATGTTTGAATGTATGAATCTCAACTCGAACAGTTCTGTCAATGCTCTTTGCTGCTACCTCTATCCTGGGTTCATTCTGATTCTTTTTCCATTTATTCTGGGTTATATTTTCTTCCTTCTCTGCATGTCCAAAGTTGTGAATTTTACTTTCTTACGTGCTGGATATTTTTGTATACTTGCTGGTATTTGTTGTGATTTGTTCTGGATACAGGTAAATTACCTGAAAAAATTAGACTCCTTCAGTTTCACTTTTAAGATTTGCTTGCTGAGCTTTTGCATTATCCCATTTAAACCTTAGTAATATTGGTAAATGCATAGTAGTACTCTTGAATTAGTGATGAGAAAAGTGAGTCTTAGAGGGTGTAAGTGTCATGTAATGAACTGAGGCTGAGACTTGACTGCAGTTCTACCTAGGACCAAAGCACTTCTGTCTTCTCTCACTGCCTTCCCCGGCACACACCACAGATGAGTTTTGCTGAAAACCATGGGGCTATGGAAAGGCGTGGGGGTGGGAGAAGCAAAAAGTCCTAAGTAGGAAGACTCTTTAGACATTTCAGTGAACAATGTCTTAGTGATTAACATATGTGACCAAAAGAGTAGGCAGGAGAGAAAGTACCTGAGAAATGCACATAGGACTAAGAACTACTTTTGATCACCTGGGTGATAGAAACATCATGGTAAAGTAGACATAAAAATGTTGGAATTGATTTTCTGCATGTCAGTTTATAATTAATTCTTGAAAGAGTGCATGAAAATGTCCGGAAGACATTTGGAAAAATCAAATGGAGCTTGTAAAGGTTAGACTGGCAATATGGAAGCAATGACTTGACACAAAATTCATGGACTTATAACTGGAATAGTTTCCTAAGAGAGGGGGATGAATTTTTAAAATATGAAGGAGTTCTGGAATCTAAGCCATGGGGATGCCTCCACTTTTAAGATATAAGGAGAAGGAGTAGGAGCAGGAGAAGGAGACATTTGTGGAAAAACAAACAAATCCAACACTGCTGTAACTGGGAATTCAGAGGGGTTTACTATCAAAGAAACTTTCACTAAGAATGTTAAGCCTCAGAGTTACTTGGTTGCTTTCTATGTGTTGATGGACTCCAATAGTGACAATATAATCTTTTCTTATGAAATGGGGCAGTATAATGATCTGATCTAAACAAATATACCCTCAATTACATTTGCCTTGTATTATTGTTTATATATTTTTCTTTCTCTTTCTATTTCTTGTATCACTGGTCTCAAAAACAGTTACCAAGTCTTCTGCTTTATGTACTTACTGTGATATTGGCAGTGTAGGACACTAAGAAGTCCTTTTCTCTTAGTTTCTAGACTTAAAAGCTTGAGTTAAAATGCCTGTACATGGCTGGAGTGTAGTGCAGCAGTAGAGCTTTTGCTTATTAGAATCTATCCCTGGCTTTACTGCAAGCAGCTGCTAAAAAAGCCATTATAAAATAATATATCATTATAGGAAATTCTTAATACTGTATATTAAATGTAATATGAGAAATCAGACATATCTCTGGTATAATTTATTTAACAGGCAAACATTCATTGAGCATCTTCTGTGTTACAGGCACTGTGCTAAATATTGAGATTACAAAAAAAGAACAAATGTTCTCAAATACCAAGGAATCGACAATCTAGATGGAAGACAAATGAATAGTCAAATTATTATAGCTCAAAGATTTCTGGTAGAGATCATGAGGCATTATGATTTAGTGAGAAATAAGGACTTTGCAGCCAGATGGGGAAGTGATTTTACCTTATTGAATCATGTGAGTTTGGCAACATGTCCAATCTCTCTGTGCCTAGATTTCCTAAAATGTGAAATAGGGAGAATTAAACCTTCCACGAAGAGTTTTTGTGAGTGGTAATAATATTGTTTTAGCTTCCGTGTTATGACTTCTAGTTTAGAATGGATGGATTTCCTAAAATGATTGCTACTGCGAGAGTGGCAAAGATGATGATAGGGAACGTGGTGAAGAAGGACCAGAAGGATGACGGTGTCAGTACTGCAGCCGGTGCTAAGTTTCTGTCACCTTGTTTGGAAGGCATATATTATTGCTTCGGGTTTTTGTTGTTCTTGTAGTTATTGGTTGTGCGTCTCATTTTTGTTTTTCTTTTCTGTGTTTTTTTCTCTTTAAAATAAAAAAAACATTTAAAAAAGCTATAAGGACATTGGAGAGGAACCCTTAAAACAGGATTTATTTATGGAAATGAGGGAAAATCTCAGGGCAGAGGTAGAGTAGGATGGTCACAGGCCTGACAGGCCCAAAAGGACATACCAGATGACAGGAGATATATTCAAAGAGGCTGCAACACAGTTAAGTCTAAGAATTATTTTTCTATTATTTTAAAAGCAAGCATCTAAAGTAGTGCATATATGGTCAATTATATATATATATATAATGTATTTTCAATTATTGGAGGTTTAAAAAACCAGTGGACACACAATGTTCAAATAGTTAAACATTGTAACTGGAGGAAATGTCAACAAGAAGTTTTATTTGGCTTTCAAGAGTGTTTCAGAAATCCTCTGCTTCCACCTTTTCATTTCTCACTTTACTAATGACAGTGTCAAATTCTGGGGTGCGGACGCCTGCCTGGGGACACGCCATTAAGCAGTGACAAAGCTGGAAGTGAAACACGTGAGTCCTGAGTGGATCCTATGTTCATTCTTCCATCTCATGCTGTTTGGATAATTAGAAAGCAAAGCCCATGAGCACACGTGCACGGTGGTTATTGTAATGGCACATCAGACGGCTTTATATTTCTATAACATTTTGAACTTTTCAATACTTTCACATCTGTTCACTAATTTGATTCTCCCAATACCCTCTGAGGTATTTATCAAGTAATTTCACTTGAAAAGTAAATTAGAAATAATGCAACTAAATAGGTCAGGTCCCAAAGTTTGAGATGAATATTTCTAATCAGACAGATGGAGAAAGTGTTCATCATTTTGCAACACTGACTTCTAGATCAAAGATGAAAACTATGATAGCTTGCTTTGTGAGTGAGGTCCTCTAACATTTTAGACTTCTTGAGACAGTCACACTTGTTGGTCATGAATATATTAAAGGCTGCATATTCAAACTTCCATAACACTGATGTGCAGAGAAGTTTGAGCCCCCTTATTTTACTTATTCAGGTCTTTTGCTGATATCATAATGCAGGTTAATGGGGACAAAAGTTAATTTTAGTTCAATTTTGTATAAGATTTGGTCCACACTAACAATTTAAGTGTTCCCTTAGGTAGTGCCAAGTTAGTCTAGAAAATAAATGTTTGTTTCCTTACTTCCCTGTAACCTGCAGGGTGAGAAAACACCTAAAGAGCATGGACACGGATCTGCCCTGGTCTAGAAGCCTGGCTGTGCTGGCTGTCTCTGGCTGACACTGCAAGCTCCTTGAGGTCAGGCTATCATTTTCATTCAGATGTAGCCTGGGAGGCTGAAAAGCTAACTCCAGTGGATTGGAGTCATGGCCTCATGCCTTTGCCCTCCCTTTGCCCACCTGCATCCTTTGTGTGGACTCTGTAGTTTGTCTCACTAAAGTTCTTGAATCCCACCCCTCCAGTTGTCTCACCTATGATCTGGTTTTGCAACTTGCTCTGGTTACCCACTGTGAATGCAGATTCTTTTCACTTCAAAGTGAGGCAGTAATGATACTGTGGTCACTCTGATCCTAGATCCCCAAGAGGCCATGGACATTTATTCTTGTTTGTCTTTGCCTCTGCCATGGTTACAAGATACCAGTGGTGTTAATCACATTTCTGTCACTGTAAACAACACCTGAGGTAATCAACTTGCAAGAGAAAATTTTTATTTTGGCTGGCCATTTTGTGCCTCCTTGATCAGCCCCATTGCTTTTGGGCTTTTGGCGAGTCAGACCTTCACAGTAGAGAGTATGTTGTGGAGCAAGATGCATCTTTAATGGCTGGGAAGCAGAGACAGAAGAAAGCATTCCCAGAATCCTCATGGCAGCGGCAAGCTCAGTTATCTGAGACATCTCATTATGCTTGCTTCCATTGGACCCCTCTGCCACCAGTGCTAAGCTGAGGAGCAAGCCTTTAGTATATGGGTCTCTGGGGCACATTCTAAACCCAAACCAGCAACAGGGCAGCTCAGTGGAAGATGAGAGGATATGGAATGAATGAAGCACTGAGCAGCCCGGCCAAACTGGCCTCAGCTACCCTCATAAATCTTTATGAGAGCAGCTAAAATCAGCAGCTTAACTCACCACCATATTCATGCACAATAAATAGTTTTTGTAGCATGCTTTGAGGTTTTGTAGTTTTGCTATACTCAAACACAAATCAATACAGCACTTCAACCCAAACATGGCAATCCACTTTGGAAGTCCTGCCAGCTTGCTTTGCCTGCTGTCAGTGTCTTTCCTTTAATTAGCACAGAAGCACAATTATAGAGGAACATGTTAAATGTATTTAAACTTGTAGTAAGGAAACCACGAGGTGTCTCAGTAAGAAGGTGTTAGGAAGAACCTACTATAGGATTTGGGCTTTTGTGGGAATGTTAGTCACTTTTTGTTTTTGGGACAAAATATTTGATACTACATCTTAACACAGGAGTGGTTTATTTTAGCTCACAGTTTTAAAGAGTTCAGTTCATACTAGGCTAGCTCCAAGGTAGAAATTGCATGATACTAAGGGATGCCAGGGGAATATTGCTTGCTCCATGCTATGGTTTAGATATAAAATGTTCCCCAAAAGTCTCACATTTGAGGGTGGGGCCTAGTCAGAAGGGGAAGGTCACCAGGGATATGACTTGAAATGCTGTGTTCTCATTCTAGCTCCTCCGTCATCTCTCTGCCTCCTGGTCAGAAGGCAGTGAACAGCTGTCCTATCCCATGCCATTCTGCTTTGGAGCCAAATGACTCTGGACTGAATTCATTGCAACTGTAAGCCAAAATAAACCTTTATTATTGTAAATTGCAGGTGTTCAATATTTTGTCCTAGTGACAAGAAAGCTGACTAATACACCCCATTTTCAGTCAGGAAGCAGACAAAGAGTAAAGGGAATAATTGGGGACAAGATTACAACCTTCTGGTGTCATCCTACCAATGACCCACTGCTTCCAAGCATGCTCTATGTCCTAATGGCATATTCAGCTATGAACTCATCAATTGATGATGGATCAGTCCATTGATGAGTATGGCTCTCCATGATCCAGTCTGCTTCCAAATGCCCCTCCTCTGAATGCATGAGATTTTTGGAGGACGTTTTAGATTTAAGCCATAACTGAGGAGTATAGGGAAGAACATAAGGAAATAAAATCTCACTCTATTTGGATGGTACTAAACATTAGGGGAAGTTCTATAATTATTCAATAATCTCAATAGGGAAGGTAGATTGCAGTGAGTGGATAAAGCTATCACTGATAAGCAACTTTTTTATTTTGTGAGAGACAGTGAGTATTTTTTATTGCACAGTGACCATGTTCTTGTCTTGTTTTATCATATTATCAGAGCAATCTTACTTGATATGACAATCTGAGAGTTCATTTTTTCTTAAAATACCCTCTCCCTCCAAATCTGGACCAATAATGGGAATCAGACTAGCTTATAATAACCTTGATGTTTAGTTGTGAGCCTGCTATCAACTCTGGATGTCACATGATGCCTTTTCTTTCTCATAACCTTTGAAATCTTTGCAGAAGTTGCAAAATAATTTTCTGTATGCCACTGATGCTTTTCATGGGCAAAGGAATTCCTGTGAAGTTAGATCTTGGTCCTTTCTCTTTACTCAGTTCTACCTAATGCCATGTTACTTGATGAAGGCACTGCTCAGTTGTTGTGTATGGAGGCCTTGTAGAGGTGATGAACCATGGAAATCTTAAATGAGTAAGAGAGAAGAAAATGATTCCTTAATACCACTAGGCTTTTTTTCCTTCCTCTTCCTGTGTAGGTTAGAGATTGAAAACACATAGTGCTGTGCCTCAACTCTTGGACTTTATGTTCATATTGGAGAGGAGAGGTTGTTTGCAGTGGCTCTTCAGAGTGCCTCACTCTACCACATTCTTCTTATTAGCCATTTCTAACATGTGCGAAAAAGGAGGAAAAAGAGATAAACTGTGGGTTTATGAATATGGTAGTGGGTTAGACATCAAGGCATGTATTTCTCTAATCTGCTGTGGTCTACTAGATTTCTTGAACTTCATCCTGTTTCTCCATGATGAAGATTAATTTTCTCCCAAGAACCATGTTATATTTTGATCTGCAGAAAAAAAATCTTTTGTGTAATAGATATAGGGAAATAGGAAGACAATGTTCAAACAGGAAGGGAACCAAGGGGAGGGGAGGGGAAAGAAAAGAAAAAAAGAGAATAGAAGGAAAAATGAAAACAAAGTTTTTGTAAATGAAGCGAATAGGGGTTGAAAGGAGAAGAGGAGATTGGGGAAAAAAATCAAGATATATTATGCATATGTACAAATTCCCTGTGATCAATAGATCCAAGCTGTACCAATAAAAATAATTTTTAAAAAGTTGAGGCTAAGAAATATGTCTAAAAGCATAAACTAATAAAGGTGGAGTGAGTCTTTGAAAAAAGTTCTTTTATTACTGACTTTTTGATAATTTTTAGGTTCAAAATACCTGGAATGGGGAGAGAGTGATGTAGTTGTTACAGTGTGTACAAGTCTTGAAGTTGAACCTCATGGACACCATTTATGAAGCAAATGAGCATGGAAATTTAGTAACCACTTCACTCCTGAACCCTGCATATAATGAGAAGTTGAAATTAAAGTCTGCCTTGTAAATTCATCATCACAAGCAGTAAATGATCCACAAAAGGTTCTTAGAACAAGTTTTGATTTCTAGCTATAAAAATGATATAACTATTTAGAGCAATGACTATAAGGTAATTATGTACCATAGGTATTTAATGTTGCTATTATAAATATTTTACCTGTAAATTAACACTGATTTTATAAACTGAGAAAATACTTCTCACTCCTGTCCTATGCTATATTTTAGATCTTCCTTCCTTAGAAACCCTCTTTTTAGGATACAAAAAGGAGAAGGATCTTTTACTCCCTAATGCTTTATTCGGCTTTGTTCTCTGTAGTTCTTTTTACATGATTGATGCTACATAATTGTTGAATGAATGAACCAGTATGTTTTCCATCAATGTTTACTCCTCCTTTTTTGACGAGCTGAAAATTTTTAATCTTGTAAAATATTGCATTGAGCAGCCATCTTCAACACTTAGAATACCACTAGAGACTGATGTACACTATACTAAAAGACAATGATAGGAAGGTGGCCAGTGACAAGTTTATTATACAAACTATCTTTGCAGAATATATGAGAATTATCTAATGGATTTGAATTCTGTTAAAGTGAAACACTTATGTCTCCATCTTGTCCATGTTTTTCCTCATTTCTTTCTGCTTGAAAAATATGAAGTATTTTTTCATATTCAGGCATAGCAGAGAGTCTCACTGATAGATACTGTTTCTATACTTTTATGGATTAAAAACTGGTGGTCAATTTAATGCCAGCTGGATTATATCAGCAGGGCACTGAGCATAGATGTTTCACCTGAGGAAAGTTGCCAGCATAAATAGAGATGTGGAGAAGGAGAAGCTATTCACCTTAGAGTGTTAAGATGTTAATGGGTTGAGGCATTGTGAGTTCTCCTACATGTTTCTGTTTGAGCCACTGGTTCTCCTGGAGAAGCTCTGGTCTTCACATTGAGCGTTGCTTACTGGCTCCGGGGAGGAAGAAGACATGTGCCACTTGGTCTGCAGGATGAACTTGTCACACTGGCTTCCTGGCATGTACTTGACTGTGCTTATCATTGGAGGAGCTCAAGGCCTCCATGTTGCTGAGGATGGCTGTGGTGCTTTTCAGGTCAGTCCTGGTCTTTGTTGTGAGTGTGACTTCTTGGCTCCAGTGTAGAACCCTCAACCTACCAGCACAGCTCCTTCACCCTGCTGCCATAGACTTTCTGGCTTCCACTGCTGACCTTTGGTCCTTCCCAGCACGGATCTATAAAAGAGACTGGCATGAGTCCTTCTTGTGGGCTCTAGACCTCCAGTTGGATTCAGGGAGGCATTGTCATGAGCTCTGGGTCTTCATCTGGACTCATGTGGGACATTGCTGTGGGATTCAGGCTCTTGGCTAAATATTCTATGTCTTTAGTGATGTGGATATATTTCCTGCATTTTCTTGTGTTAACCCTGGGTGACCATCATAAAAATAATATTATAAACTCTATGTCCTTATTCTAACTGTTCTCTGAACAATCCCTGACTACAACATATACCTAGGCAAGAATTCATCTAATTCTTTTTAATTCTATGAAAAGTCAATATTGTAGATTCATGATAATTAGATTATGCAATGAAGCCAGATGTCATGGTAAACCAGAAGGAAAGGGATGCCGGGTTAGTCCTAGAGTTGTTTCACTACCTGTAATGGTTGATACACTGCATCCCAACTTAAGAAGTCTAGAAGCTTAACTTAGTAAACTAGAAGTTCTATATCCTAATGTGTAGAGAATGTGCCCTTGCTACTCTAAGATGTTGCTTACTGTGTCAGCTTGAGAAGTTTAGAAGTTTAGCTGATTCAGCAGAGGCTATTTTGTAAACATCCTTGGCCTGTGCAAGAGGAAGGCATGGAGATATGTGGGTATAAAGGATAGCTCTCTTCCAGGACAGGTAACCTGTATACAATAAAGGGGAAATGAAGAAGGACTGATTGCTGGTTCTTTGGAGGAGATCAAGTCTTTACCTTCAGCTTGGATGTCATCTCCTGGCTTCTAGCCCAGACTCTTTGGCTCCTGCCTGGGATTCTTCAGCTTCATTGGAGACTCTTCAGCTTTTGTTGTAGTTTCCTCAGCCTTCTGGAATAGAATCTTTATCCTCCTGAAGGGGACAACACAAATGATATCAAGAGGCTATTTATAGAATAGCTGAAAATTTCCCAAACATGAGGATGGAAAGTGACATACAAATTAGTGAAGCATATAGAACTCCAAACAGCCATAACCAAAATAAAACTACACCCAGACATATAATAATCACCATCCCAGAAATCCAACATAAGAACAGAATATTTTTTATGCATTTTTTTATTTAAAGAGAAAAAAATAGGAAAAAGTTAGAAATATTACAGAATTTCAAGAAAAGAAGATAAACAGTAAGAATCACTAGTTGATAAATCACACACTGTTCTCCTAGAAATAGTTATTCAAGTTACAGAATTAAAGCACACAAAGTGGACACTCAAGCACTGAGAGTGCAAACAGATCTGTTCAACAATCCAACAAGAACCTAGAAATATGGTCATCAATCCCACACACCTAAACATACATGCAGCTATATCTTTTATAGCGCTTCCTATTTCCTCTTTTTTTACAATAGCAATTATACATTTTTAAAATTTTATTTAAAGAGAAGGAAAAAAAGCAAAACAGAAAAAAGGGTAGCAACAATACAGAATTCCAAAGGAAAGAAAGAAAAAGGAGAATGAGAAAAAGCCCCACTAAGAAATCAGTAATTTATAAATTATGTACTGTTACCCTGGATGTAGTTGCTCAAGCCACAAAGTCAAAGGGTAAACGGTAAATATTCAAACAGTCAGTTCTGTTTGAAATATTCAAACAAATAGTTCTGCTCAAAGATCCAACAAAGATCCAGCAATATGATCATCTATTTTACACACTCAAACATACATGCAGTTATATCCCTTAGAGCACTTTCTTTTCCTCTCTTTTTTACAATAGCAATTACACATTCTGGTTTTATTATACTTGTAGTTCTTATTTACTTTTTACACTAGAGACACAATATGATATTTATAAGTATTATTCTTATTTATTTCACTAGTGAGGATAGTCTCAAGTTGTCTCCATTTGCCTATGAAGGCCTCAAGATCATCCTTTTTTATAGTTGAGTAATATTCCATTGTATAAAAAATGCCACATCTTTTTCATCCACTCTGCAGTTGATGGACATCTTGGTTGTCTCCAGGATTTAGCTATCACAAATTGTGCAGCTTTGAACATGGGTGCACATATATCACTGTGATATGAACTTTTCAGTTTTTCAGGGAAAATACCCAGCAGGGGGATAGCTGGATCAAATGGGGCTTCCAATCCCAGTCTCCTGAGAATTTTCCATATGGATTTCCATAATGGTTGCACCAGTCTACATTCCCACCAACAGTGGAGCAGTGTTCCTTTTTCCCCACAGCCTCACCAACATTTGTTATCAGTTGATTTCTTGATGGCAGCTATTCTTTCCAGAGTAAGGTGAAATCCCAATACTGTTTTAATTTGCATTTCTCAAATGACCAGTGATGGTGAACATTTCCCCATGCACCCACTTGCCATTTGTACATCCTTCTCTGAGAACTGTGTGTTCATCCTAGACGCCCATCCCCGGAGAGGGTCTTTGAATTTGGGGGGCTTGATGTTTTTCAATTTTTTATATATTGTGGACACAAGTCCTTTGTCTGAGGGGTTGCTGGTTAAAATTTTTTCCCCACTCTGTTGGTTTTCTTTTCACTCTGTGATTTCCCTTGTAGTGCAGAAACTCTTCAATAATGTGAGATCCCATTTGTTGATCCTTTGAAGTGCCTCCCGTGCAGTCTGCGTTTTGTTCATGAACTCTCCGCCCACCTCCACGTCTCCAAGACTTCCATGCACCCTGTGCTCCAGTACTTTTAGTGTTTCTGTTTCAGCATTGAGGTCCTTGATCCATTCAGACTCTAGTTTTGTGCATGGTGATATGCATAGATCTAGTTTCAGTTCTCGGCATGTAGAGAGCCAATTTCTCCAACACCATCTATCAAAGAGACCATCCTTCTTCCAGTGGACACATCCAGCCCCTCTGTCAAATATCAGGTGGCTGAGCATCCCCACAGCCATGCTTGCATCCCCCAATCTGCTCCATTGATCCTCAGGTCTACCTCTTGGCCAGCACCAAGCTGATTTCATCACTGTGGCTTTATAGTACTGTTTCAAGTCAGGAATTGAGATGCCTCTTGCTCTACCCCCACTGCCCAGAATTGCCTCTGCCACTCCAGGTCCCCTCTGTTTCCAAATGAATCTTAGTAGTGTTCTCTCCAGATCTGCAAGGCACGCCAATGGCACCTTGATTGGGACTGCGTTAAATCTGTACAACAGTCCTGGGAGCGTGGCCATCCTCACAATGCTGGTTCTTCCTAACCAAGAGCAAGGAATATCCCTCCATTTTCCAATATCCTCCTCAATCTCCTCTTTCAGTGCAGTATAATTTTCAGCACATAGGTCCTCCACACCTTTAGCTAAGTTGATTCCTAAGCATTTCATCCTCCTACATGTCATTGTAAAGGGCGACACCTCCACAATTTCCCTCCCAGTGAGCTTCCCGTCCATGTACAGGAATGTTACCAATCCTTGAGCATCGACCCTGCATCCAGCCACACTGCTGAACCTGTTCACCACCTCCAGCAGTCTTTCAGTGGAGCCTCCTGGGTCTTCCATACAGAGCACCATGTCATCCGCAAATAGTGACAATCCAACCTCTTCTCTTTCCATCCTCACTCCCCCTACTTCTCTCTCCTGTCTGATTTCCCTGGCCAGTGCCTCCAGAACTACATTGAAAAGGAGCAGTGACAGTGGACATTCCTGTCCTGATCCTGATTTCAAAGTGAAAGCCCCCAGTCCCTGTCCATCTAGTACAATGTTGGCCATTGGTTTGTCACAGATGGCCTCTACAAGGTTGAGGTAGATGCCATGCATTCCAAGCCTCTGAAGAGTTTCTATCATGAACATGCACTGGACTTTGTCGAAAGCTTTCTCTGCATCCACTGAGATGACCACGTGGCCCTTGTTTTTGGCTCTATCAATGTGGTGCACTACATTTATTGATTTGTGTATGTTAAACCATCTCTGCACCCCTGGAATGAACCCCACTTGGTCATGATGCACAATCTTCTTGATGATCCACTGCACTCCATTTGCCAGTACCTTGTTGAGAATCTTTGCATTAATGTTCATTAGTGAGATTGGCCCACAGTTCTCTTCTCCAGTTGGATCCTTCCCTGTTCTTGGCACCAGAATAATACTTGCCTCCAGGAATGACCCAGGGAGGAACACTTTCTCCTCAATTTCACTGAAGAGTTCAAGGAGTACCAGCATCAAATCCTCTCCAAATTTCCTGCAGAATTCATATGTAAATCCATCTAGACCTTGGCTTCTCTTCATTGGCAAGCTTCCAATCACATTTCCAACCTCAATAGCCGACACTAGGTTGCTCAAAATTGCTACATCTTCTCGGTTGAGTCTTGGCAGTTCACATGTCTCTAGAAATCTGTCCATCTCCTCCGTGTCTTCCACTCTATGTGAGCAGAGATCCCCAAAGTAGGCATTCATGATCCCTTGAATTTCCATGGGATCTGCAGTAACCTCTCCCCTTCCAGTTTCCATTGCATGAACCTGGGTCCTCTCCCTCCTTCTCTTGATAAGGTTAGCTAGGGGTCCATCAATCCTGTTGATTTTCTCAAAAAACTAGCCTTTTGATTCATCAGTTCCCTGCATTGTTTCCTTAGTCCCAACTGCATTGATCTCCACTCCAATCCCCACAATTTCCTCCCTTCTATGAGCTTTGGGTTTAGCTTGCTCTTCCCTTTCTAGAAGCTTGAGATGGAGCATTAGGTTGTCTATCTGCGCTCGTCCTGTTTTCCTGATATGACAGTTCATTGCCACATATTTCCCTCTTAACACTGCTTTCACTGCATCCCACATATCACAGCATGTTGTTTCTATATCTTCACTGAATTGTAGGTATTGTTCCATTTCTTCCTCAATTTCATCTGCAGCCCACTGGTTGTTCAAAAGGATGCTACCCAATTTCCATGCATTTATGCAGGTTCCACAATTTCCTTTGCCATCAATTTCCAACCTCAGTGCACCATGACCAGTCATTATACATGGTATGATCCCAACACCCCTGCACCTACCCAAGAATGTTTTATGGGATAATATATGGTCTACTTTGGAGAACGTGCCATGTGCAGCTAAGAAGAATGTGTACTCTGATGTGGTTGGGCAGAATACCCTGTAAACGTCCACCAAGTCCAATTGCTCACAGGTATGATTCAGTTCCGTCATTTCTCCACTGCCCTCCTGTCCAGCCAATCCATCTCTCTGTGACAATGGGCTGCCAAGATCTGTTACAATTGTGTTCCTGTGTACCTGGTTCTTCCTGTCCATTAGTATCTGTCCTATATAGTTGGGTGCTCCTGCATTTGGCACACACACATTCACAATTGTTAGTTCCTCCTCCTGAATTTTATCACTAACAAGTATGTAGTGACCCTCTCCATCTCCCCCAACCATCTAGGTTTAAAGTTCATGCTGTCTGAAAATAGAATAGCCACCCCTGCCCTTCCCCAGGTTCTTGCTGCATGGAACACTGCCCTCCATCCCTTGACTTTTAAACCATGAGTTTCTTTCTGGGTCAGATGTGCTTCCTGCACACAGCACACTGTGGGGTCCTGTTTCTCAATCCACTCTGTCAATCCACTTCTCTCTATAGGTGAACACAGGCCATCCATATCCATGGACATCACTGATATGTACTATCTTGACACCACCATGCCATGTTCCAGCTGCTTCCCTCTGCTTTTCCTCCTATTTAATTGCTTATCCTACCTAGTGGCCTCCCTCCACCATTGCCCTGGGGATTGTGGTCATCCTTATCTCCATCCAGCATGTCCCCCAGCACTCTTTCCAGGGTTGGCCCGGTGGACATGAATTTCCTCAGTTGCTCCCAGTCATGGAAGCATCCCATCTCTCCATCAAATTTGAATGAAAGTTTTGCTGGGCACACCAGTCTGGGTTGAAGGCTGCTCTCCCCCAGGGCCCAAAACACCTCACTCCAAGCTTCCCTTGACTTGAGTGTCTGCGCTGAAAAGTCTGCCGTGACTCCAATGGGCCCTCCTAGATAGTTGAGTTGTGTCCCATCTCCAACAGCTTTCAATACTCTGTTTCCATGCTGTACGTCTGAGATCCCAATTATTATGTGTCTGGGTGTGGATCCATGCTGACCATGACTGCCTGGCACCCTATATGCCCTACTCATCTGCACATCAGACCCCTCCCATGTTTGGGAAACCCTCCGCTACCACCTCTGCAAACACTCTACGTATGTCACTTGCCTGGACTCCTGCATCCTCACCAATGCCCACTATTCCTACATTGCTGCTCTTGGCATCATCAAGGAGCCTCTGGACCATCACTTCATGCTGCCCTGTCATTCCTAAAAGTTCCATCCCTTCCTGATCACCAACCATGATCCTGTCCTCAAGGTCCGAAATACCATCCTCAGCCTCCTCCAAGAGGCCCTGCACACTTTCAATAGAATTTTTCATTTCTCGGACATCCCCCCGAGCCTGCTGCATGAATTCTGCTTGTTCTTTACACTGCCCACTCAAAGTTTCAGTTTCCCATGCTCATGCCCTCTCCTCTCCAGTTCCTCCCCAGCTGCACTCAACAACTCCTCTACCAAAGTCGCCATTTCTATCTTATGGGAAAGCACTTCAAATTCGATCTCCTCCACAGCCTTATGTAGTTGTTTCTTCACTCACTATCTTCTCAGAGATTCCCAGTGTGCCACTACTGGGGCCCTCCACCTCAATGTCTCCTACACTTGCCTCTGGTGAACTACATGCACGAGACTGCACCCCACTTTCTCATTCCATCATCCTCACTCTGCCCTGTGCCCTCCCACTGATACAGTCAATCTGGTGTAGTCCAAAGTTCACCACCTGGGAGCAAAGCTCCAAAGTTTCTCACACTAACTGGATCCCACTGAGATCTTCTGATGTTCCAGGTGGGAGGGCAGGCCCATCTGTAGCAGTCCAGGGCAGTTTTTAGTCTTGGGTGGGCCTCGTGGATGTTCCCGGTGGCAGGGTGGGCCCATGGAGGATGTTCCAGGCAGCCTTCCCCTGAGGTGGGCTTGTGCTGAGTTCCCAGTGGCAGGGCAGGCCCATGGGGGAGTTTCTGGGCAGCCTACCCCTGAGGCAGGCTTGTGCTGAGTTCTGGTGGCAGAGCAGGCCCTCGGTGGAGGTTAAGGGCAGCCCACCTCTGAGGCTGGGCTTGGGCTGAGTTCCCGGTGGCAGGGTGGGCCCGTGGTGGAGGTTCTGGGCAGCCTTGCCCTGAGGTGGGCTTGTGTGGAGTTCCCAGTGCAGGGTGGGCCCTCGGTGGAGGTTAAGGGTAGCTTACCCCTGAGGTGGGCTTGCGCTGAGTTCTCGGTGGCTGGGCGGGCCCCAGGTGGAGGTTAAGTGCAGCCCACCCCTGAGGCAGGCCTGCGCCAAGCTCCTGGTGTCAGGGTGAGCCAAGAACAGAATATTAAAAGCTGTTAGAGAGAAAAGACAGATCACCTATAAAGGAAAACCTATCAGAATTACAGCAGATTTCTCAACACAAACAATGAAGTCAAGAAGAGCATGGAGTGAAATATTTCAGATCCTAAAGGAAAACGACTTCCAACCCAGATTGATGTACCCTGCAAAACTGTCCTTCAAAATGGATGGAGAAATAAGATACTTTCTTGACAAAGAACAGCTGAAGAACTTCATGATCACCAAACCAATCCCTCAAAGAATACTCAAAGACATTCTACATACACATAGGAAAAAACCATTAACCAAGACAGACAATTAAACAGAATGGAAAGGTAAAGATACAACAGCAGAAAGATAACATATCAACAATAAAACATATCATAAAAAATATATAACAGTTATAACCATTAATGTAAATGGCTTCAATTCACCAATTAAAAGAAACAGACTAGCAGAATGGATCAAGAAACAACACCCAACCATATGCTATCTACAAGAAACCCATCTAACCCAAAAGGAAATTCATAGACTGAAAGTCCAGGGATGGAAAGCAATACTTCATGCAACTGGAACTCAAAGAAAAAAAAAATCTGGTATAGCTATTCTGTTTGCAGACAATGTGAACTTCAAACCAAGAATTTTCCAAAGAGATAAAGAAGTTCACTACATACTAGTTAGGGGAAAACTTCAAGAGGAAGAGATGACAATCTTAAATATATATGCACCAAATTCCAGAGCACCCAGCTATACAAAGTGAGCATTAACAGAAATGAAAAATCAAATAAGCAATAACACAATTATAACAGGAGACCTTAACACACCATTGACACAAAAGGACAGATCAACTAGACAGAAAATCAGCAAAGAAATAACAGAACTGAATCACACCTGTAAACAAGTGGACTTGATAGACGTATACAGAGTGTTCCATCCAACAACATCAAAATATACATTCTTCTTAGCAGTACATGGAACATTCTGTAAAATAGACCATATACTAGCCCACAGAACATATTTAAGTAAATGCAAAAGAATTGAAATTATCCCATGCATGTTATTGGATCATAATACCATGAAACTAGAAATTAATGATAAAAGAAACTGCAAAAACCTCACAAACACATGGAAATTGAATAATACACTCTTCAGCAATAAATGGGTTACAGAGGAAGTTAAAGAAGAAATTAAACAATATCTACAAGCAAATGAAAATACAAATACAACTTAACAGAATCTGTGGGATGCAATGAAAGTGGTCCTCAGAGGAAAATTTATTGCACTGAGTTCACACATTAAGAAAACAGAACAAACACAAATAAGCAACCTGATACTATACCTCAAACATCTAGAAAAAGAAGAGCAAGCCAAGCCCAAAACTGAAAGAAGGGAGGAAATTAAAAGGATCAGAGGAGAAATCAATGCAGTAGAGACTAAGAAAATAATACAAAGAATCAATGAATCAAAGAGGTGGTTCTTTGAAAGAATAAATAAAATTGATAAGCCCCTAGCCAACCTAATTAAAAAAAAGAAAGAAAAGACTCAAATTCATGTAATATGGAATGGAAAAGGTGAAATCACTCTGACTCTGTGGAAATACAGAAGATCTTCAACACCTATTTTGAAAGCCTCTACTCTCATACTTTTGATAATGCAGAAGAAATAGACAGATTCCTAGAAACACATGAACCACCAAAGTTGGATCAAGAAGATGTAAAACTCCTGAATAATGCAATTTCTATTAATGAAATTGAAAATGTGACTAAGTCCTTACCAACAAAGAAGAGCCCAAGCCCAGATGGATTCACTGGGGAATTCTACAAGAAATTCAAAGAAGACTTAATGCCGACACTTCTCAAACTGTTCAATGAAATCGAAAGGGAAGCAATTCACCCTAAGTTATTCCTGGAAGCAAATATTTCTCTAGTACCAAAACCTGAGAAAGACCCTACTAAAAATGAGAACAACAGACAAATCTCCCTAATGAAGAAACATGCAAAAATTCTCAATAAAATATTGGCAAACAGGATGTAGCAAATCATCAAGAAGATTATAAACCATGACCAAGTGGGATTCATCCCAGGCATGCATGGGATGGTTCAACATACATAAATCAATAAATGTAATCCACCATATCAACAGAGCCAAAAGTAAGAATCACATGATCATTTCTATAAATGCAAAAAAAAAGCTTTTGATAAGATCCAACACCCATTCATGATAAGAACCATACAGAGAATTGGAATAGATGGTCTCTACCTCAATATGATAAAGGCCATCTATGAAAAACCAATAGCCAGCGTCATATTAAATGGCCAAAAACTGAAAGCCTTTACCTTAAAATCAGGCACAAGACAAGGATGTCCCTTATCATTGCTCCTATTCAACATAGTACTGGAAATACTAGCCAGAGCAATTAGAC
This sequence comes from Hydrochoerus hydrochaeris, assembly GCA_004027455.1. Classification (NCBI taxonomy): domain Eukaryota; kingdom Metazoa; phylum Chordata; class Mammalia; order Rodentia; family Hydrochaeridae; genus Hydrochoerus; species Hydrochoerus hydrochaeris. The sequence goes on along the minus strand of PVLA01009383.1, from coordinate 18,218 downwards.
AAGAGAGAAAAATAAAAGAGTAAAGATAGGAAAAGAGGAAGTTAAACTATCATTTTTTGCAGACAACATGATACTCTACATAGAAGACCCTCAAAACTCCATTGGAAGACTCCTAGATATAATAAATACATTCAGCAATGAAGCTGGATACAAAGTCAATACTCAAAAATCAATAGCATTCCTATACACTTAACAACAGAATCACCAAGAGAGAAATAAGAGAAGCCACACCTTTCACACTAGCATCCAAAACAATGAAATACTTAGGACTTAATCTAATGAAAGAAGTAAAAGAGCTATACAGGGAAAATTATAATACCCTGAAAAAAAACCAAGAGGACCTCAGAAAATGGAAAGACATTCATTGTTCATGGATAGGAAGAATAAATATTGTGAAAATGGCCATTCTCCCAAAATTGTTATACAGATTCAATGCAATCCCAATGAAATACCACTAACATACCTCATAGATCTAGAGATATCACTCTCATCATTCATCTGGAACCAGAAGAGACCTGGAATAGCAAAGGTAATTCTAAGCAGCAAAGGCAAGGCAGGAGGCATCACAATTCCTGACTTGAAGTTATACTATAAAGCTACTGTAATAAACTCAACATGGTACTGGAATAAAAACAGATCTGAAAATCAATGGAATAGATTAGAAGATACAACCACAACTAAAAACACACTCAATCACCTTATCTTTGATAAAGGGGCCAAACATGTTCACTGGAAGAATGATAGTCTCTTTAATAAATGGTGCTGGAAAAACTAGCTATCCATATGCTGAAAACTAAAACTAGACCCATGCCTATCACCATGTACTAAACTAAAATCTAAATGAATCAAATATCTAAACATTAAAACATAAACCCTAAATCTGTTGGAATACAAAGTAGGTAGAAATCTTGAAGACATAGGGGTAGGGAGAGAATTCATGAACAAGAACCAAACTGCACGGGAAATACTTCCCAGAATCAATAAGTGGGATCACATCTTATTAAAAAGTTTCCGTATGTCGAAAGAAATCTCCAGCATAGTGAAAAGCAAACCTACAAACTGGTAAAAAAAATCTTAGTGAACTGTCCTTCAGACAAAGGACTTCTGTCTAGAGCTTATAAAGAATTTTTAAAAAATCAGACCCCCAAAATTCAAAGACCCAATCCAAAAATGGGCATTTGAGTTGAACACACAGTTCTCAGATGAAGAAATACAAATGGCAAATAAATACGTGAAAAAATGTTCAGCATCATTAGTCATTAGAGAAATGCAAATTAAAACCACACTTAGATAATATTTTACTCCAGAAAGAATGGCCAGGATCAACAAAACTACCAACAACAAATGCTGGAGAGGCTGTCTGGGAAAAAAGGAACTCTTCTGCACTGTTGGTTGGAGTGTAGACTGGTGCAACCACTGTGGAGGTCAGTCTGGATATTCCTCAAAAAGCTGGACGGAAGTCCCATTTGACCCAGCTATTCCACTCTTAGGCATATTCCCAGAAGAACTGAAAACATCTTACCACAGTGATATATGTGCACCCATGTTTATAGTGGCACAATTTGTAATAGCCATATCTTGGAAACAACCTAAGTGCCCATCAACCGAGGAATGGATAAAAAAAATTGTGGTATTTTTATACAATGGAGTACTACTCAGCTATAAAAAATGATCACATTGAGATATTTATAAATAAATGGATGAAATTTGAGACCATACTCATAAGTGAAATAAATCAGACTCACATGTATAAATACTATATAGTCTCCCTAGTGTAAGAAATCATAAGAGTACATAAGATTCTATGGTAATCATGGTTCCCCATTATATTGTTTGAAGCCTTATAATGTTTTCATTCATTGGTTGGAATGGTTTTAATATGTTTTGTTTGACCTTATTATGTGTGATGGTATGAACAGCTACTTTGAAGAAAACAAGACATTATGGCAGCCATTGCTGATTCAATATCATCTTGCTTTGAAGTCCTACCATGTTTTTGTTCTTCTATTTCCATTGGTTCTATCATGTTGGGTCTTATTGGATTTTAATATATATGATAGCATAAACAAATTTTTTATGGAAAATGAGATATTATAGTAGCCATTGTTCATTTTCTGTTATTTGGTTCAGAATGCCTTGTAATGGTTGCATTCTCTTGAATGCTTTCATTCTATTTTGTTATGTTTGATGTTATTGTGTGTGAAGCTATGCTCAACTATTTGAAAGAAAGAGATATTATGGTAGCTATTGTTAATATCCAATTGTCTTGTTGTGAAGTGCTGTGTTGCTTGCATTGGCTGTGTTGCTTGCATTGTTTTGTTCTGATCTGCTTTATTCTGTCCTCTTTTGTTTTATTCTCTGTAAAATAAAATTTAACATTTCTTGAATCAGCTGATCATGACTGAAAACATGAGCCAAAATAAACTTCTGGTCTTTTAAGTTGTAGATGTCAGATATTGTGTGACACTGATGAAGAAAACAACTAAAGTACAAAAGTTGAATGTTCATCATCTTGGGCAGCAAGTGCAATAATCTATCCACAGTAACTTGCCTTTTCTATGTCCTATTATCTGTTCAGGACAATGTGACTATGTACTGATTTTTTTTAAGTGGAAAAAAAATTTAGTGGAATCTAACACCATATGGAGTGTGAGGACATTTATGGAGTTCAAAGCTTTCCAAGGTTCTGTGTAGTTTCTGAGCATGGGAATCAGGTTAGTGGGAAGAGGGGTGAGAGAGGGTGTGAGATCACAGTGCCAGGTGTGGAAAACCATAAGACTGAAGCTGTCTAGAGCAGTGTTTTTTGCATCTCTGTGCTCAAATTCATTGTCCACAGGGGAATATGTTAGAGCTTCTCTCAAGATGACCTTACTCACATGGCTTGTGATTGGATGCCTACTAGTTTGTGTGGTTATCAATTGTGATCAATTAGGTTAGTCCAGTCTTTTCCTTATGAGAACTGGCTAGGGTCATAGGAGAATGAGGCCTCTTCAAGGTCAAGTTCAAAAGTAGCACAGCATAGTCCATAGTATTCTTTTCTATTCCTCACTAAACTAAGTCATAAGGCCAGTCCAAGTTCAAGGACGTGGGAAGGGGGAATATTTTACTCCTTGGTGACAAGAAATGCACAGACTACAGACACAAATACAGGAAGGAGTAAGTGTAGTTGGGCTGTATTTGCAACTGCTGTAAGATGTGCTAAATACATTCTGTCAAATAAATTAATGACCTTAAATGACACCACACCCCCCACATGGCATACTTTGATGCTCTTTCCAACTTAACCAATTGTTCTTCACCTTTGCCTAACCACCATCTGCAACAGGGACAGCTGCCTTTCATTGTAAATCACTTCCTCTGAAATCAATAAACACAACTAAATCAGAAAAAAAAATTTCCTTACAAATTTTTGAGATTCTATTTCTCTGAGAAATATTTAAAAGATCTTCAAAGTCACAAGACATTTAACAACACATTTTTTCTGGTATACCATGCAAGGTTCTGAAATAGGAATCATCCCTACTGATCTTTCCACACTTCTCTTAGTATAAAGGATTCATATATATGTTTTTTTAAGATGGGGACAATTTAAAACATCTACTTAGATTGTACTAAGGACTCAGAGGTTAGAAGTTGATAATGTTCAGAGTATGTTTTTTGTGTCGTATTTAGGGAGGTGTCTGCTATAATACATTTCTTGCTAATGCAGTGTCACCTTCAAAGGAGTCATCTAGCATTTGCAAAGGGCTTTGCAGACATTCTGAGTTTTCAATATGAATTTGGTCTGTGCAGTCTGTCAGTGTTTTTATTTTTCTCAATTTATAGATAAAAGTTTAGATTCAGGTCATATGCCATGGTTCACAGGATGTGTCAGTGGTTGAACTTGTATAAAACCTCATAGCCCAAGGCTCCATCAGTTTGCTGACCTGTATTTTTACTGGTTGATGAGTGCAGATTGAATGCATTGTGTTAGATTCTACCTTGTAGCTCTGACCTTGCTGAGAGTCATCACCTTACACTGTACAGCAAAAAAAATATTTCACAGATCTTTTGGTCTAGGGCAGGGTTCTGATCTGGTTGTGAAATTGATTTAGTGGATTGTAAAGAGGCATTTAAAAAAAAGAATCAAATAGAAAATAGGTTGAGCCCATATAATGTTGATAAAAACATTTACAGTCTTACTATATAAATGTAGGTTTACATATATGTGTATGTACATGTATACATAAATGTACAAATAATGTTGTCATTTAAAATAGTATTTCTTAACTGTAGATCATGTTCAAAATGGTTTACAGTCATTGGTCTAATCTAGTCATCTTTACTATAGAACTAATAAAACTGAAGTTCAGAGGCATAGATTCAGGTTACCTAGAAGGTTGGTGAGTGGAGGTGGAGTTAGAATGGGTACTTCCTAACTCCCACAGGAGGCCCATGCATGGTAGAAAGAGCAGAGACTTTGAATCACATAGAAGATGATTTAATTCTTCATCTCAGTATATACTGGTTATGTATACAGATGGGTCTCTTAGATGAAACTGAGCTTGGAGAGGTTAACATTCACATTTTAAGAGTTCCAGTGACAAGCAAATTGAAATCTGTCCCATTTCGTAGATGATTTTTGGTTAGTTTTTTCTTGAGGGTACATAATTTTTCCTCTCTTATTCCCAAAGATCATCATTCTTTTACTTATAATTATTCTACTGCAATTCCTATTGGTATAATACATAGTATTCATATATAATATATAATATGTAATGGAAATATAAGGAAGCATATGATCTGGTTAATCTCATGGACAAAAATAAAACACATATCCATGAATAGTTCTTTTGTAAAACCAAGCACAGCTTGATAAATTCATTACATGAATGTTCCCAAAAATAAATATAAAAAATCTGAATGGAGAGAAATCACTGTAGGGTAAAGGAATCAAAGTGGGATGCTTGGAAGACATTTGATTTGGTGACATTTAAAAAAAGGAGTAGAATTTAGAAAGGCGTGGGATAAAGATGGCACCATGAGAAGGAAGGGCAAAAGCAAAGGCATAGAGAGAGGGGATCCAATGCAGTGGTGGAGAGCCTTTCAGAACTGTCAGTGATAAAAACAGCCCATACTGACCTAATGAGACAGCGTACATTCACAATGGGAGATATAGATGGTTCAGATAAAGGCATGGAGGAACAGTAGGGAGCCTGGATTGTCTGCTCAGGCTTTGGAAAGGGCCTTGTGCAGGAAATGGACCCCATTGAAAATTTTGTCTGAGAAATGGCATGAGAAAAGAGTGTTTAAGGGAAACTACTTTGTAGGGATCCATTGAAGCTGGAGATTGATCATGTGAAGGGCTAAAGCAAGGTCAGCCCTGAAAACACAGAGAGTCCCAAATAAGCCATGTAAACAAGCTGTTCCATCTCTAAGAAGGCAGGGGGCCCAGGCCAGCCAGGCAAACAAGTTGCTAGGAACTGGAGCTGAAATTGATATTATCCTTCTGAGTGTGTAAATAAACATACTATGGTGGTTGAGCAGTTCCTTTCCTCCCATCAGGAGAGTAAGGGTTCCACCCGACCCCAGCTTTTGTCTAGTCTTTATTTTCCCATCCTCTTATGTCTTGGTTACCTTTTTCTCATTGTTGAAACAAAATACCTGATGCTCAAAATTAGGGAAGGAAAGGTTCATTCAACTCACAGTTTTTGGAGGTTTTAGTCCATATTCAACTGGCTCCAAGGCAGGGTGGTATGACTGAGGGGCAGCCATTCATGGTGGCTGCATTCAGCAAGAGCAAACTGGGCCAACAAAGGGGTTAATCTTGCCTCTTTCCCTCCTTTGTATTGTGTTTTGGCCCCCCACCCTTGGGCGGATGCAGCACTTACACTGCCAATCCCAGTGCTAGACAGTGAACCAATCATAAATGTTAGACTCAGTTGCTTCTATGACTGCATGAGGCTCCTGGGGGACATTTAAACAAATCACAACATCTCACTGTCCTTCACCCCAAAAACCTCAAGAGCCACATGGGTTGTGGCCCTACTTCTTAGTTCATTAGGGGCCAAGGTAACTTGAAGGTGGTGCATGTTGTAAAATTTGATTAATGGCAGTTAATTGGTCTTTGATCTATAGAATCATACTGTATCTCAGAGGAGAAGAAGAGAAGCAGAAGAAGGAAGAGCAGTAAGGTAGTGGGAGAGAGTGATGCTCTAGGATGCAACAGCTTTAAATTAATCAGTTCAATTCAAATATTAAATTTTGAGGCCTGGCTGGTCAGCACTGGGCCTCATAGATTACGGATAAAAAAATAGATCTGGTTAAATTTATGCTGAAGCATGAGACAGGATATAGATGAGAGATGCCAAATTCTGGTGAGAGGTAAGGAAAGAGGTGCAGTCTGGTCTTGACAAGGACCAGCAAAATGTCTAGAGGTGGTCAGTAGCTGAGGAGAGCTGCATGGAAATACTCAGAGAAGCTAGTAGAAACTGTCCCATCAAGAACGTTCCTAAGAAATGTTCTAGGTGGACTCAGCATGGGTATTTCAGTCAACAGCCTAAGAGGACAGTACAGGAAATGAATGACTCAGGTTCTTCCCATTTAAGCCAAATCAATATTGCTGGTCATAATCTGAGTGTGAAGGCCCTGGGTGGTAATCCCTAGGACAACAAAACAAAGCAAAATGAAACAAAACCACCACCTCAACTTTGGCTTTCTTGTTCCTGGGACTGCAGTCCTTTTATTTATCTCTATTCAAGAGCCATTCTTCATCTTTTTGGATCAATTTAAATTTCATCTCTTCCATTTAAGACAGCAACAGAACACAAATATTCTCTATGCTTATAATGTATACTATTTGTGTGCAAACCAATCACATTAGGGACTGGGAGGAGAGAGAACAAAGGCACACCAACAAACAAACCCAGTCTGTGAACCAGCACCATGCACAGACTACTGCCAGACAGGAATCAGACAGACCCCAGCCCCTTTCATCACGTGGGCTGGCAATACAAGGAGTACCATCCCATCTCCCCCAGCCATAAGCGACTGGCTTATCTGAAGAAACACAGGCTGTGATGATAGCTATGGTGGTGCTTTGGTGTTTCACTAACATTGCAGGTCTAGGGCCAGTAGTCTTATCATAGTTTCAGAGGATAATGGTACACAGTGTGACATCTAGGGGGGGTCTCCTTCTGAGGGTTGCAGCCACTGTTGATTCCTTATGGTCTTGTTTTGGAAGTCATATATCATTTCTATTGTTTTGTTGGGTTGGGTTTTATTCTTTTGTTTTGTTTGATTATGTCAAATCCAATGGCAGGAGCAGCTATTTCAAAGATAGCAAGATATGGTAGCAATTTTGGATTTACTATTGGTTGTTTTGAAGTCCTTTATTGCTGTCATTGCTTTGTTTTTATCATTTCTATTCTATTCTGTTTTAATTTTTACTATGTCCAAAATAATTTATATTATGGTAACTATTGTTGATTTCATAATGTTTTGAAGTCCTGTATCTCTTACACTGGTTTGCTTTGATTGATTTTATTTTGTTTTGTACTTTTTAAAATAATAATAAAAACAACAAAATAATCATATTATTACCATCGTTATTATCATTATTCGTGCTCTCATTAGTCTCTTACTATTTTAATTTTGTTTCTGGAAACATTTTATAATGTTGGAGGGAATTGATGCCAAATAAAGGACAGCCATGATAAATGTTTTACTAATCTTTCTGAGTAAGAAATCTATACTATTGATACAGTGTATATTAAATTAGCCAGTCCTTATATTCCACAGTTCCAGAGCTTGCAGTTGACTATTTCTGTTCTGTATAAGACAGAAACAGAACACAAATATTCTCTGTGCCTGTGGTATAGAATAACTTTGTAATATAGAATTGATTATGAATTTAGAGAGCCTTTATGATTCTTCTTCCTGCTCTTCATTATTTGGACACATTATCGCAGTACCTCCAAAATTGATCAATGACAGGCAGAGTGACAGGCAGAAGAGCGTGACTTCACCCCTTTCTCTTTCCAGTAGTTTATTTTAATGTGCAGTCCGTCCAAATGCCTGCAGCCTCTCTGTGCACAGGAACAGTCTGCCAAGTTCACTTGTGAAGCTCTGGGCGGCATGACCTCGTACAACATTTTATTTGCTCTCTTCTTTCCCTGGATGGATGTTCTTCAGTCTTGCTGCCCCAATATTTCCAAGAAAGCAGTACTGTTTAAGCTTTCTCTTGGGCTCTGACTTTTAGGGAACGTGAGCTGAGTCTATCATCCCTTAGGCTACAAACCCTAAGTGCTTTCTTTGTAGTTTGGAAATGTGCCAAAAAGTTGTGGCATGGACTTGGAAAATTCCTCATAGACTAATAGGGGGAATAAGTTGTTCATATTTTACATATATACTTTGATTAAATCATAGCTTTTTAAAGAGATATTAGCAAAATTAATATTTAATAAGGTTAATGTAAAATTTGGCATTATATTTTCTCATGTCATCTAATATACTTGAACGCATTAGACTTATGCATAAGGTTTTATTCAATAAATATCTATAATTAATTGACTATTTTCCTAAATTTGAGTGTGTTGCTCTTTTTTCCTTTTCCATCTCATTATCTTTTCTTCTCCTCACTCTCTTCCATCCCTCCTCCAATTTCTTTGTATCTATCTCTGTCTCCTCTTTCTCTTTGCCTTTGCCTTTAATATAGAAATAAGTGTGCTGGTGTGCAGACTTTGGCCTGAATGGAAAGTTCCAAGAGTGGAGAATGTGCAAAGGTTAAGGGTGAAGTGTAGATAGCGTTTGATAAATTTGTTTATTCTGAAGCAAGCCACCTTCAACCAAGTGCAATGTCATAACTTCTTCATTCTTGATATTTTATTAGGTTATTTCTTTTTTATGATTTAATTGATATAGCTAAATATGGTATATTTCCTTAAGAGATTTAGTAACTATTTTCTTTAATAAATAACATATTTATGTCTATTATGCTTTTTAGCATTTTTCTTAACTTGTAAAAACCTCTACAGATTAGATATACCATCTGTTTTCCTGTGCCTTATTTTTTTTTAACTTAATGTTTGTTTCTTGATTTATGATTTTACTTTACAGACATGTGACACCTTTTTGAATCCTACTTCTCAATAGCTTAGCTTGACTTTCTTTACCTCTATTGCAAATTAGACAAAAGATACTTTTTATAAGGTAGTGATTTTTTTAGTGTGCAAAAAAAAAAAAGGACATAAAGCAATGAAGCAAAAGTCAGATCTTTAGTAGTTCATGAACCTACTTCTAGTCTACTCTTATCTGCCTGCTAATAAACTTCATGGTGATTTCTCATTCACAAATGCTTTTGTCTCCTTTCGACAGAAACACCGTAAGAGACTCTGTGATTGTTGGTTTCAGCAAGGTGCTTACTGGTGCCTGTGCATAGCATTCCCGCACACTTTAACGGCTGTCCCAGAGCCATACCGGGGAATGATCTGCACACAGGTGCCATTGTGGAAAGCAGTGATGATTCCAGGGAAACAGCATAGACTCCTTCTTTTCTCATACTTAAAAAAAATACATTCTGCATTGCTTTTGGAAATGGGAAGGAAATATTGCTATATTTTTATGTTTCTCATATTAAGAATCTCAAGAATATTATTAACATACAACTGTTTGACTTAGAGCTTTGCCACTATTACTCCTTGAAATGGAAGACAGAAAGAGATAAATTGCAACAATGTAAAAGATACTCATGGAGAAAAATTAATCCACAGATAACAGGTATTTCTAAGCAGATAAAATAAGTGAAACTCATACCAGTGAAAACCAGCACCCAAACTGAAAAAGAATAGAATTAGACTTCACTGAAGGGAGCTCAAAATTCAAATGTAAAACATTTACATTTACACTATACGAAAGCATTGCTAGGATTATTTATACAGGGACTTACTAATATTTAAAGACAAGAGAAAATTTATTATCAACCCATTCTACAATATAGCAAAAAATTCTTTTTCAACTTTCCTAAAAATTATTTGAACTGATTTAAAATGGTCTCTTATTTTTTCCTACTTAGAAGATACCACGAGTTTTTAAAAGTGCTGTTCTTATATATACTTCATATTATCTATTCCATTTTAACTACATTTTTATAACTTCAAATTTCTAAACAGTTTATACTTACACTATTTTACTTCTCTTTACACCCTAGATTTGCATAATACTTAGATTTAGTTATACAGTGAGTATTAGCTTAAAAATAAAAATAAATGAGATTTAGTTAAGAATGAGATGACCAAAAAAGAAAACAAAAATTAGAACAAAATTTGTTCGAATAATCATGCAACATAAGAGAGGTGTCAGGGTTGTTTCTGGGCCCTCATCTAAACTCTACAAGATTCCTCTGGGACAGATCAGCTTCAGACAAGTTATGAGGTGTTATTCTAGCTTGGGTGTCATTCAAGCTTGAATTAGTGTTCTTTCTCTCCACTTTGTAGATTTTGCAAAATCAACCTTGACAGAGAAGATAGGAAACAATTAGTAGTAGGTTTCTCTTATCTCAGTCTTCCTTGTGAAGATTGTCCTGTGTTGCATGTATGAAAATTAGGTTCTGTTGTTTTAGGTATGATGGTTTCTTCCTTCTTGTCCTTATTTAGGTCTATAAGGATAAAATCAGTGTTAACTGTGTGGGGCCACTGTGGGCAGCCTGAGGTTTATGTGCCAACCATTATGTGCACTGTGTGCTCATAGAACTGTATGGCTCTACCTCGTTCCTGACTCTGCTAAAGGTCTCTTTCAGGTCATGATAATAATCACTCATTACTTTGCTTTGTGGACCAAAATTTCCATTCTTCAAGAAAAGTATGGGACTTCTGGATCCATATTCATTTATGCAACATGAATCTTGTATCTGTTGTACATCAACAAATTAATTTTACTTTGAGTCTCCATTTCTTGCAGTGAGAGAAGAGGACTACTTGGACTATGCAGTCTTATTTCTATCTAGAGATCCCTTCTTCTTTCCCAGAAGAGACATCTGGAAAAATACCTTCACCTTGCTTTGCAGGGTTTCCTTGAATGTCACCACAAGTCTGACTAAAGAAGACAAGAGTCTGTTTCGGATGAGAATGTCTCCTGTGCTATTTAACTTTTAGTTCAATAAATGTCCCTGGAACCTAGCTGCAGGGATGGCTAACACATAAGTTTAGCTTTAACCTGCAAGCTGTAGGGGGCAAAGGGCAAAGGAAATTCAATTCCAAGCTCCAATTGTTCTTATCAGATTTGGCATGTGGGCTCAGACAATAAGATTTGTGACCTAAGCAGAATAAATGTAAACCTAATTCCAATTAGCATGTATAATAGCTGTGCTCCCAGCACTTGGCTTCAACTTTGAACTTTGCAAACACAGAGGAAGCAGGAGAGTGCAAGCTGGAAGCCCTATGGAGCCCATTTTAGCTCCAAGGCAGGAGAAAGCTAGTTAAACTTCAGCATCTTTGTCTAATAGATGAGAACAAAATTATTACCTACTCCATAACTTTGTGGGTGAATGTTAAATGGCAGCATGGTTTGCAACATTTTCAGCACAAGGTCTGATATATAGTTTACCATAATAGAATATCAATACGAGTAGTAATAATAGCGCTATAATAATTTTATGACTAATAAAATTGCAGAGTGATATATTTTGTCTGTACTTCTTAAAAAGAATACTTACAATAAACATTGTTATCATTATCATCAGCAGCAGCCAAGAGATGAAATTCATCATTTCACATACATGACTATTTTCCTAAGGACCTAGAAGCAATTCACAGACATGAAGTCTTTATGACTCTCACAGTAATATTTTTCTTCTTTTGCTTTTTCCAGGGACAGTGGAATACAATATGTATCATATCCCATTTATATTAATTGCATGAAACTTATTCTTTTTCACTATCTGTGGTGCTGGACTTGATTTTGAGTGCCTAATATATGGTTATACATGACGGTAGGTATGGAAAGATACCATCAAATTGGAACTCATTTTCAAAACTAAGGGAAAGTATACTTATTGTTATTTTATTGTTATTTTGCAAACAAGCTCTGGAATTTTCTAGGGAATGAGACCAGTTGGAAAATGACTCAATTGTTTTTTATACTTGGAAATAAATCCTAAGGTTTTGACTTCAAACTTGTGGTTTTCAGTGTTGTTCCTCAGAATTCTTTCTTGTAGTAAAGCAGAAAGATGATTTTATTGCAGTGCTAGAAAGTACCATGGATTTTTTTTCAAAAGTAGAGAGCCATGAGTAGTAGGGATTAATCATAAATTACAAATCTAGTTTAGCCCTAATTCAATGTAAAATCAATAATCACTATTGAAAAAAGTATGATTGAAGTAGATATTAGAAATATTAGTCACAAGAGTATTGGAAAAATAACTAGTGATGCTATAGTGATGTTATTGTATACTATATATTTGAAATTGCACACAAAAATTTTACACGAAATATTGTAAATACATTGTACACAAAACTTTTTATATTATACACAAAATTTTACATTATTTAACCCATATAAGCATCATAGGAGATTGATGGTTTAGGCAGCTATTTCACTATATATGAAAACATAGAAGTAAGCAAATACCCAAAGTCATTTTAATTCTTAGAAAATATTTATGGAGTACATATCATCTGCTAGATGAAATTGAGGATATAATAGTAAACACAGTAGTGATAAATCTGCCCCTTACTACTTACATTCTAGCAGGAGAAACGAAGTACAATAAAAATAAACAAACCATGTAATAGGATAGCTGTAACAAGGTCTGAGGAGAAACATAATGCAGGGAAGAGTGTTAAAAAGTATCAGAGGGAGGAAACGATTTTATTCCTTTTTAATTTTATTTTTTGAGACAGAGTCTTGCTATGCAGTTCAGTGTGGTCTTGAACTCACTATGCAGCTCAGGATGGCCTTGAACTCACAGAAATCCTCTGGCCTCAGTCTCCCAAGTGCTGGGATTACAGGAGTGCACCACCATGCCTGACTGGAGGGAACGGTTTCAGATGGTGGTCAGAGAAGGCCCAACTAAGAAGGTACCATCTGAATAGAGACCTACAGAAACTGAGATCCAGAAGAACTAAGCACACATCGGAAGAAGTGTGTTTCAGGAAGAGCAAGTATAAAGTGCCAAAGTTGGTAACAATGTTAGGAGCCCTACAGGAACATTCAGAATGCCCATGCTAAGGCTGGGAGCTGCTGAGACCTGGGGTAGTACCATGGACCAGATCATATGGTCAGAAGGTAGGAAGCCTTGGAGAGTCTGCATGGAGGAATGCAAGAATCTGACATCTATTTACATTTAATTAAAGTTTGAACAAAATTAAAGAAATGTTGTGTACAGATGGTACATGTAGCACAACTTACCATATATCATTCACCATACTAATGATAGTAACTTGCATATCCATGTTATATTTGCTAAAACTAAGACATCGACAATGGTTTGTTACTATTACCAAACTATCTCAAGTGTTCTTGATTTTGTTCTTCTCAAGCCAAAATGCCACATACCTTCTAAATTTTTATTAATACAGTATTTCATTAAATTACATAACTGTGAAAGACAGTATATTTAAGGATTGTTATAATTTGTGTCTGGATGTCCCCTCAAAGCCTCATACAGTCAGAGGAGTGGGATTCTAGAGTTTGTGATTGATTCATGGTCCAATGCTGGGATTATGAGTGTGAGTATTATGCACGTCCTAGGGCAGGTAGTCTGCATAAAAATTAAGGGATGCAAAGAGGCTTGCTCTTGCTTCTCTCGCTTGTGCTTCTGTTGTTTTCCACCACTATGTACCATTGCCACTCTGCCATGTGCCACCCTGCCCTGGAGCCAGTTAATTATGGACTGAAACCTCCACAAACTGTTAAAACAAACCTTTCCTTCCTTAACTTTGACATTGAGTACTTTGTCTTGGCAATGAGAGAAAGGTAACTAAGAATTTAAACAACAAAAACAAACATCTATAGCCATTTTTTCTGACCATATCTGAAATTTGTGCTTCTTCACAATTCACTAGTGCTCTAAGGATGTGAAATCCCCTCAAATCTTAGGAGTTAAATGTAAACACTTACCAGGCACTGAAGCCATGAGTTTCATAGATTGATGTGTGCTATAGTTTAGGTCTATGGGGTAAAGGCTTGGTTCCCAACTGTACTGCTATCAGAGGATTATGGAAAGGTGTAAGGGGTGGAGCTGATGGCAGGTGTTAGGTCACTGGGCTTGTGCCTTTCCAGGAAAAATCAGATTCCAGCATTTTCTCTCTTTAGCTTCCTGGCCACCATGAAGTGAGCAGTTTTCCTCTACCACATGCTCTCTGCCATGATGTGCTGCTATCACAGGAAGAGCCCAAAGTAACAGACCATTCAGTAATCAACTGAAACCCCTGAAACTTTGAGCCAAAATAAACCTTGCCTCCTTGATTCTTTCAGGTATTTTATTGCAGCGATGGAAAACTAATACAAATTTCATTTTCCTTCTTTCCAATTTCACAGATAGATCTTTTTCTTACTATAAAACTCAACATATGATCTTTCTTTTCTCATTAAATCAAGAACTTTTGATTTTTCTCTAAAAGATAGTATTCTACTTCTCTAGATCTATCTGATTTGCTAGCTTTCCCATTCTTGTATGTTGAAGCCATAATTAAATAAGGATTACTTGAACATAAACACTGTGACTCCACTATAGTCAATCTAACAACCAAGACAACTACTAAATGACTAGTGAGCAGGTCAGATATATAGCACGGATATACTGGATGAGGCTGTTACTCACATGTCTACCAGGAAGGAGTAGAACAGCTCAAGAAGTTATGATACTGCACAGAACAGTGAACAATTTAAATTCTTGAGTTGAATATTTGTGGATTTTCCATTGCATATTTTTAGAACATGGTTAGGCATGGGTAACTGACACCGTGGAAAACAAAGCCACAGACAAATGAGTGACTACTCTAGGGACATAATTTAACTTCACCAGTGTACTTTTTCTGTTCCAAGATATTATATTTTATTTAGTCATTATATCTCCTTGATCTTTGGGTTTTTTTTTTCTTCAGTCTTTCCTTGTTTTCCACAACTATGAGAGTTTGGAAGAGTACTAGTTATGTGACAAAATTTCCCTCCATTTGGGCCTGCCTAATGTTTTCTGATTTTCACAATGGGCATAGTATTTGGGACGAATGTCAAAGAGGCTCTCTGCTTTTCTCATGATGGCATATCACAGGGCATATGATATCCTGTCACTTATGACTGAAGATGTGAGTGTTGGTTGATTGAGTAAGCTGGTGTATATCAGGCTTCTCCGTTGTCTCTTTCCATGCTCTGCCTTTGGAAGTGCTGCCAAATCCACTCTGTACTGAAAAGGTAGAGTTGACTGACACCTTTCTTGTCCATGTTTTGACGGACTTCCCTGGATGCAGTGAGAAAATCCTGGGAGGGAGACTGCATAAGTCTGGCAAGAGATGGTCGCAGCATGAATTAACACCAAGACGTTGGAAGAACAGGACACAGTGGCATTTCTGAGATACATTGGAGCTACAGCCTAAGAGGATTTATGAACAGATTGGTTGTGAAATATGAAGAAAATAGTCAAGGATGACTCCAGCTTGGCAGTATGGATGCGGCATTTGCTAAGTGAGGGACAGTGTGTATCATTAGCAGTGTGGGTGCAGTGAGGATATGGATCTGGTTCTGACTGTATCTGAAGCTCACTTCTGTGCTCCTTGCTCCTGTGGGTTATTCTTGTCACCTTGAAAGTATCTCATTGGTATAAACCATAATAAAATTTCAAAGTATTTATACTGTACATTTACTGTACTCCTCCCTCTTCTGTAGCTGGTGTCCACTGGAGAAGCATTTTCTCTTGCTCAGCAGGTATCCAGCAACTTGCCAATGCCAATACGAAAATGGGGAGCAATTGGAGCCAGCCATTTCTTATTACGGTCATCGTGGACTTTTATTGGATTTCTTTATTATCTCACTATAAATGCTTGCCTCTTCCCTTCTAATTAAATAGCAGCTTTTTATTATCATTGACAAAATTATCCAATAACACATGCCCTAGAGCAGTCCAAATTGGTCAAAGTTAAGGAGTTGTTCTAGGATGCTCAGTACTAAAAGCGGTGTTGATTTAGAGAGGTTTGGCTGTGCTGGATAAACTGATGTTACAGGCTAAAGGGAAAACAGTGCAGAGGCAGTTGTCCACTATACCTCTCTGTATTATTCAACTTTCCATCACTGTGACAAAATTCCAGAGATAAATGATTTAAAAGAAGGGGAAGTTGATTGTGTCTCACATCTTTACGGATTTTCGCCCATGCTAGCTTTGTTCTGTGGCAGCACAGTAAGTATATCATCGAGGAAGTGTATAGCGGATGAGACAGTCTCACCTCTTGAAAAAAGGGACGTGAAGAGAGGAACAAAAAGGAATCAGGGTCCTAATTTATCCTTCAGGGACACTGCCACTGATCTAATGTCCTCCTACATAGTGTAGGTCTCCTTCTAAGGTTTTCTCCACCCCCCAAGAGCGCCACAGGCTGGAGGTTTTTAACACTAGGTTCTTTGTAGGACATTGAAAGCCCAAACAATAGCAATCTTACACTACTTGTCTTTTCCTTTCCTTTCTCATCAATTTCAGTGGAAGCTGTGTTATAAGATGGTAACTCCCTGGATCCTACTTATGGGCACCAATATTTTATATGTTTTCAGTTTACCATGGGCGTGTGCTGGTGATCATCTGCTACAATGTATCCCCACTATTTAAAGCCCCAAATTCCCCATGATGGCAAACAGAGAGGATATGGCTGCTCCCTATCTCCCCATTGTGAAAGCTCAGAGTTTGCAGAAGCCTTTCTGTACTGTCTGTCCTTCTTAGTCCCTTTGCACTGGGACTGTGTCCCTGCAGTTTGCTTGCCCTGGTCATGGCAGGGCTTCATTGTTGCATTTTTTATGTGTCAGCTGAAATGCTGCGTTTCCAGAGAAGGCTTTTGAACTTCCAGATCTCAAATTGAAGTGACTTGGTACTGTTCTGTAACAAGCACTCCTCATTTTAGTTCTAGTACTTTGAATAATCTGAGATCATTATTGCTTATTTCATTTATCTGTATTATTATTATTGTTTTAACTTTCTCTGCTATAATACAAGCTCTTTAATGGTAGGAGCACCATCTGCTTTTAAAACATTGTATCTTTAGCTATTGAAAGAATTACTCAAAATAATTGATCAACAGGTTCGTTCAGTGAATGCATGGGATGTCCTGAACATTTCTTGAAAGTAGATTATGAACAGTTCACTTTATCATCTTAAAAAGGGAATAAATGGAAAATTTATCCTAGGATTAAAACACTACAGGAAAGCCTTTTGAGTTGAGGATTCGGAGTATGTATTTTGAACCATGTAAGAATGTCCAAACAGAGTAGACTGGAACAAGATGCGGGTGATAAAAACCAGTATAATGAGATCAGAAACAAGAGTGGAGCAGAGATAATGAGTTTCTACCAATAGGCAGCTGCCAAGTCACAGCAAACCCCAAGTCCCAAGAACTCTGTTTCCATGGCTGTCTGTCACACTTCACATTCCCAAAGAATCCCACAGGATTCTCGTAGAGATTGTGAAGAAGCAGAGAAGGCGGAACAGTAGGGTATTCTGGAAGTCAGTTAAAAGTTCAAGCATTCACTTCCATTTCAATATCTCAGGAAGAAGTGATGAACTCTTTAATGGATACTTGGTTTTTAAAGATGGAAACCAAATAAGAATACGAGCATCTCAAAGTAGGTTTCAGAAGAAACTGATGTATAAAATAGCAATAAAAGACAATTGTATTCTGGGAAAGTATTCACCTTATAAATTGAGAAACTAAACCAATATCACTGTGTCCATTTATAGTCTCCAGATTTTGGTGACAAATGTCTGGCAGTGTCCTTTTCCTTGGCATCCTCAGCTTTTGTATACAAATCAAATTGGATAAGTGAAGCCACAGAGTTAGGTCCAGGTATAATTTTTGGACACAATATCTGTATCTAAAATCTGTTTAACCTTGGCAGAAGGCAGAGCTATTCCAGATTCAGGAGGGAGTACAGAAGACGTTCACTGTGGGTCAGGCTCCAGGCTCTGCCAGACACGAAAAAGAGCTGCTATGATCACTCAGCCCAATTTGAGTTTCATGAAGGGATAAAATGCAGGATTTGAAAAAATT